>BSQZ01000087.1:1626996-1811996 GCA_033239005.1 Lamellibrachia satsuma | reverse complement strand
TATATACCATGCTAGAAATAAACCAGACAGCTGACGCAACCCGAGGAACAATACGACACTAATGAGAAAACAGATAAGCGGCCGGCAACTGTCAGCCTACCGACACCGGGCATCCATCACGCAAGGAAAAAAGTGGGGGTGACTAGTACTCGAGAGCGCTAGAACGGCGTGTATTTAAGACAGTAACTGTACAATTTAACGTTATAAAGTCACCATGAACCGTGATATACGCTTCAGAGGCGGTCGCCATTTCCTGTCAAACTTCTACGTGTGCAGGATACGTGTGTGGAATAAAGAATTTACGAGTGTCGAAAGCGCTTACCAATGGCGGAAATGCATGCATCACGGTGACCTGCAAACCGCAGAAAAAATGCTGTCCACGCGCACTGGTCTACAGGCGAAACACCTCAGCAAGAGCATACGAGAAAAAGAACAGTTACGCGCATCGTGGAACGAACAACGATATTCACTAATGTATGCGTTAGTTGCTGTTAAATATCGCGATCCAACCCTACGTAAACGACTCCTAGACACTGGGTATTCCCAGTTGCAGGAATGGGTCAAGAGTCGTGAAGGATACTGGGGGGCGCTAACATACAGCGGTCAAGCCGGTCAGAACATGCTAGGACAT
This sequence comes from Lamellibrachia satsuma, assembly GCA_033239005.1. Lineage (NCBI taxonomy): Eukaryota > Metazoa > Annelida > Polychaeta > Sabellida > Siboglinidae > Lamellibrachia > Lamellibrachia satsuma. Next base: position 1,811,365 of record BSQZ01000087.1, on the reverse strand, counting down.
ATACTCGAGCGAGTACGCGAGTTCATTCGATTGCATCAGCAGACGTAATGCGAGCCGGTCACAAGACCGGTGAACAGAGTACAGCGAGATATAGATGCCAGACATCCAGCATCACGCGCGCGACCAAGGGTTGTGATAAGAAAGCGCGCCATAGGCAGTTGGAGGTGTATATAAACCCGGCGCAGAGTGAACGAGACACACAACCACACTCCGATTCACAGCATACGTCAAGACCGCTAGCAGATATAGAAATGGCCGCCCAAGACACCGATATGATGTTGACAGTCAGCCAACTCGAGAGACAGGTAGGTAACGGGACTTATATATTTAGACGGCCGTTAACCATAGTACAATGTGCTGTTCAAGACAACTATATAGTTTATCCATCATGTCAGCAGTGTAACAAACGTGTGAGTCCCGAAAACAACGGGTATGTGTGTCCGGTTCATCGATGGCAGCGTGGTGTAGTGTATCAGTTCGCTATGCGTATCCTCCTACAAGACGCCATCGGTAGTGAAGTGTGGGCAACCCTATTTAATGCCAAGGCTGTCCAGGTGTTAGGATTCACTGCTAACGAATACATGAGCATGAAAGGAGACGCCGAACGGTATGCAGCACTGGACATGTTGCGGGGGGCCCAAGTCATGGTGACCGTTAGGAAACGCGAGGCGGGACAGTATGTAAATTACACGGTGTCAGACATGGAAATAGTCACAGTGTGAATTCATCTGTTGACAGGCTACTGCGACCATCGCTGCTGCAGCTACTGCAGTTGCGACCGGAAGCAGTGACGTCATCGACAGCGATGGACGCTCTAAGGTAATGGAATGGTTACATGCTAATAGCTCGGAGATACTATTCACCTCCTCTGCGGACAGCTGTTCACCGCCACCATTAATTAGAATATCAGATAACTCGGACGATAGTGCGTCACAGCGTGACGTCATATCCATAAGCAGTAGCGATGATATGGAGGCTACGGTGAGTGGTTTAGATAGGCTACGTGATCGAGCCGAAGCCATGACGAATGAACAAACCTTCTATAAGGCACTAGAGGTCGCCAGCGTGCAATTTGCCTGTGACGAGGTGCAACGCATAATGAATTTAAATGATGATGATACGGAACGTTACGTACCATCGGTCAGCATGGTCATGCACGTGTTGCGGTGGCTATCGATAGATGTCATCGCAACGTGTGGGAACATGAAATGGCGTCAGCAAGTGACAGATTTGGTTAGAAAGAGTATGTACGCCCAATATAACGATAGACAGGGCGACGTGGATGAAAATATGTCGAATGTAACCGATTCTTTCTATTCAACAGACGGGTCTAACGCAGCTGGCGACAGCGTACAAGCGTCAGTGGGACGACCTGTATGACGCGGACGACGAGGACGAGGTGACGTCATCGGGGAAACGGCACAAATCAGCCCCGTGGCCATCCGATTACCCAGAGGCGCAGGAGATGCTGCACCTGCTGTACGAATCCTGGTCGGATGATGATGATGATGTCGAAGAACTTTGGATCATCAACAACCCCTCACAGTACTATGTTGATGTCGATGAGGATGCCATCGCATCATCCCCAGCACCCGAGAACACTGATGACGACTTCGAATTCAGTCCCGTGTCACCAGCACCCGAGACAAGTGATGACGAATTCAGTCCCGCGTCACCAGCACCTTCACCACCGACAACAACAACAACAACAACAGCAACAACAACAACAACAACATCAACACCACCACCGACACTGTACGTACTGCCGACCGCAACCATCGTCCTGTCGCCAGACGGGGGGTACACACACATCCCGGACCAACGCGTCATAACGCCACCGAAGCCGTCGACGTCGAGTCATTGTATGTGTAGTCACTGTCATAGTGTAGGGGCATGACATAGAGTAATAGTTCTGCCGACATTTAATTAGTGTAACGTGTTGAACTGTATGGGAAATAGTAGCTCTCTCTCTCTCTCTCTGCTATTGTATGTAGTAATATTACAGATACTGATTCATTGTATGGTAGAAACGTAGTCATATTAAGAAGTACCGTTTTGCAACGGTAGCTCTCTCTTTTATTGTATTTAGTCACTGTCATATTGTAGTGGCATGACATAGAGTAATAGTTCTATACATATATATATATATATATATATATATATATATATATATATATATATATATATATATATATATATATATATATATATATATATATATATATATAACATACCGACTTATATAGTACATCATCACCATCATTGCACGTAACCTCTGTCGCGGTGTAAAAGCCCACAAGTTAATAATCATATGACTAGCCACTGGCGTTTCGATAATCGAACGTAAGCTAGGGTCCCTGTCGAGGATGGAACACTCCCACAAACCTTACAGTCATCATCATAGTAATTATATGAGTCTAACCGTGTATATGTATATGTGTATAATATGTATATGTATATGTATATGTCTATGTCTATGACAGTATATACTCAATAAAAAGTCATACAATGATTGAAACGTGTTGTCAGTGGTGTTGCCACGGTATACATAGGTGAAAGAGAACCCGTAGCCATCGATATCGGACACACAGTAGCCAATACCACAGGATCGCACCTTAGGTCATACACCCTTCACCAACCACCACCACCACCACCACCACCACCACCACCACCACCACCACCACCACCACCACCACCACCACCACCACCACCACCACCACCACCACCACCACCACCACCACCACCACCACCACCACCACCACCACCACCACCACCACCACCACCACCACCACCACCACCACCACCACCACCACCACCACCACCACCACCACCACCACCACCACCACCACCACCACCACCACCACCACCACCACCACCACCACCACCACCACCACCACCACCACCACCACCACACGTACTATATAGCTGTACTAAGGACCACTCTCTCTCTCAGTTGTAGACACGAAGACCAGCATGAAACGTCACCAATGTCGGCACTGCGGACTGGTGCTCGACACGTATGCAGCGCTAAAACGCCACCTAGGGAGTCATGCGACACCGGCAGTGAGCGAGCACACGTATTCGGTGGCGCAACCAATAGAGGTGCCACCTAGCGATCAGGCAAAGCGAACGAAATATTCGTGTAAATGTGATGCGACGTTTGAGATATGGGACGATCTGCAACAACACGTGAGGTCCGTATGTCGTCTTAGCAGTAATAGAAAACAGACCACAGTGTACACATGTGCGAAATGTGGACAGACGTTCACTAGACGCAATGACCTGACCAAACACGCACGAAAAGTGTGTACCGTCGACGTCACGAAGCTACCATCGCCAAAGAGTCCAATCAGGGAACCCACCACACCCCACCATCCACTCGTTACCGATGCAGACCCCATAGACCCACCTGCTCGACTCCCCTTCGCCGACAACCTGTCGACGGAACTGCTAGATGTCGTACGAGCGCACTGGTCGAGCATACGGACACGTGTAGCGAGAGGTCCTCTGCAGTCCAGGTACGAGTACAGGTTAACGACTCTGGACACGACCGTTCTAGAGACGCCGTTGAGGAACGTGTTCCAGGAACAGACCAACGCTTTCAAGATTAACCTCAGTTACGGGTTCATTCTGAGGAACAAGAACACGGGTCAATACAAGTACTACCATCCCTCGTGCAACTGCTGTGGACGCTACCTGGACGAGCCCAGTCGCATCACCAACAGCAAGGACTTTGATGAGTTCCTCGAACGCATCCGAGAACGCGACGTCCTGCAATGGGCCATCAATCAAAGACCGGATTCGGCGTGGGTGTGCGAACTCGTGACCAATGTCTCATTTTACGTCAATCGCATCATCGAACACCCGATAGGATGTGTAGGAATGACCGACCTTCCAGCCTACATCAAGAGGAACAAAGCCGTCATCGGATTGGAAAAGGAACCCATCCATGCCAACAGGTACAGTGACAACCTGTGTCTCTTCCGATGTCTGGCCCTGCATCGAGGATGTGACAAGCGTCGATTGGAACCAGCTGTGAAGACGCTGTACGATACTTACGCCCAAGACGACGTACCCATGACAGCTTTTGCCGGGGTCACGATGGACGACCTCTATCGTGTAGAGACCACATTCCAAACGAATGTGTGCGTGTACAGTCTAGTACCACCGGATGGAGAGGATGGAAAGCCAACTGCAGAACTCGTTCGTCGCTCGGTACGTACGTACCCTGACACGCTCTACCTCAATCTTCACGGGACTCATTTTTCCCTCATCCAGGATAGACGCATGTACTGTCACTCGTACAGATGTCGTAAGTGCGGTGACTCGTTGTGGAAAGACGCATGGAGTCTACGCAACCACGAGAGCACGTGTACGGGGGGTGTGCGCCGAGTCTATCCTGGTGGCGTGTACCATTCGACTCCATCGGTGTTCGAACGCCTGGCCGACGAGAACATCCGAGTGGCCGAAGCGTTGCAGTACTATCCGTACCGAGCCACCTTCGACTTCGAGTGTTGGTTCGACACCGAACACCTTCCGTCCGACAGTGCCCAGGTTCACTGGGTTGCGCGTCACGTCCCGCTGAGCGTCAGCGTGGCATCCAACGTACCCGGACACAAACAGGTGACATGCATCGTCACGGACGGAGACACCAACAAGTTGGTGAGCGACATGATGACCATCTTGCAATCGATGAGTGAGGCCGCGTACGACAAGATCAAAGGCTCATACGATCACGTGTTGGACCAACTCGCCGAAGAGATGTCGAAATGGGACGCACGGGAGGAGGCTGCAAGGGAGGCAGCTTCACGGGAGGACGCCGAGAAGAAGGCTCGACCGGCAACCAATCCGTACAAAACGCTGATGGGACAACTGTATGGATGGATGCGTCGGTTACCTGTCATCGGGTTCAATTCGGGGAAGTATGATATCAATGCCATCAAACAGTTCCTCATACCGTACTTCCTGGCGACTTCAAAGACCGTGGAGCAAGACGAGACCGAGGACGAGAGGGAGCAAGAGGGCAACAAGAAAGACGAGGACGATGGCGTCGGGTCAATGTTCGTCATCAAACGCAACAACACTTTCATGAGTCTTGCGACGGATCAACTGCAATTCCTCGACATGATCAACTACATAGCCCCCGGGTTCAGCTACGACAAGTATCTGAAAGCGTACGGATGCGAGGTGACGAAAGGTCATTTCCCGTACGAGTACATGGACCGGCTGGAGAGACTCGACGACACCGCTCTTCCACCGAAAGAGGCCTTCTTCAGTCGACTGAAGAACGAAGGTATTTCAGACGAGGATTACGCCAGTTGTCAGGAGGCCTGGCGCGTCAATGGCATGACGACGTTGCGCGACTTTCTCGTCTGGTACAACAACAGGGACGTGGTTCCCTTTCTACAGGCCATCGACAGACAGTTCGCGTTCTATCGACAACGGGGAATAGACATGTTCAAGCAAGGCATCAGCGTACCTGGTCTGACCCTGCTGTACCTGTTCAACGACCTTCCAGAGCAGAGAAGACCTACTTTACCGTGTTCAACGAGAAGAATAAAGACCTGCACGACCTCGTCAAAGAGAACATCGTAGGCGGGCCGTCGATCATTTTTCATCGCTATCACGAGAAAGGTGTCACCACGCTACGTCAGAACGAGTACGGAGAGGCGGCTCGTCCGTGCCGAGCGATCGTCGGCTACGATGCGAACGCGCTGTACCTGTGGTCGCTCATGCAAGACATGCCTATGGGATGGTACACGTGACGACGAGCAGAGAATGACTTCCGCCCCGAATCGGCGCAGCTGTACGGACAGATGGCTGGGGAATGGTTGACGTGGGAATCCGAACGCACGGGACGTCCCATACGACATCAGATCAACGGACGAGAGAAGAGAATAGGCAAACATCGGGTGGACGGATGGTGTAGCGAGACGAAGACGGCTTATCAGTTCCAAGGGTGCTACTTCCACGGTTGTGCGTGCAACCGTGACGAGGTGAACGCAGTCAACGGGAAACCAATGGCGGAACTGCTCGCCGAGACCCGAAAGACCACCGCCTATCTACGTCACTTTGTCACAGTCGTCGAGCTGTGGGAATGCGAGTGGAAAGAGATGAGACGAACCCCGGCCGTACGTGAGTGTCTGGATGCTGCATTTCCTCGACGTCGACACGTGCGCTGGACCATGACGTCGCAACAGATCCTGAACGGAGTGCGTGCGGGAACCGTGTTCGGCATGATCGAGTGCGACATACGCGTACCGGAAGAATTGCGCGCGCACTTTGCCGAGATGCAGCCCGTGTTCAAGAACGTCAGTATGATGCGCGAGGATCTCGGTCCGTTCATGCGTCGATACGCCGAAGAACACGACATCATGAAGACTCCGCGACGCATGCTCGTGGGTAGTTATTGCGGCGATAAGATACTGCTCGCAACGCCACTGCTGCGATGGTATCTGGACCACGGTCTCGAGGTGCTGCACGTGTACCAGGTCGTCGAATACGATCCTATTCCGTGTTTCCGACGGTTCGGCGATTCAGTGTCCAAGGCCCGACGCGAGGGCGACGTTCACCGAGACAAGACCATCATCGCGGACACCATGAAGTTGCTGGGAACTCGGGCTACGGAAAGACCATCACCAACGTTGACCGACATCGTGACGTCAGCTACTGCACGGAGAAGGCGGCATCGCTCCTGGTCAACGATAAACGGTTCCGACAACTCGATCTCGTCGTCGACGACGCGTACGAGATAGAGTTGAACAAGAAAGTCGTCAAGTACACCCTACCCGTACACGTGGGATTCTTCGTTCTGCAATACGCCAAGATGCGCATGTTGCAGTTCTATTACGACTTCATCGTCAGATACGTGGAGCGCCCTCTGTTCGAGTACTGCGAGATGGATACAGATTCCGCCTATTTGGCCTTGGCCGGCGAGTCCGTCGACGACCTCGTGACCCCGGAACTACGGGAACATTATTTCCGACATCGTTCCGAATGGCTCCCGTCGGAATGTTGCGACGACCATCGGAACGACTACGTGCGCTGTCGTCTCGCCAATCGACCGTGGGTCGGAGACGATGCGTGCTGTAAGGCGCGAAGAGCGTTCGACAAGAGGACACCGGGTCTGTTCAAGGTCGAGTGGTCCGGTGCCGGGTTCGTGGGCTTGTGTAGCAAGACGTACTATTGTTTCGGAGCGACCGACAAGTACAGCACCAAAGGACTGAACAAACGGCACAACACAATCGACAAGGACGCGTTCCTGGCGGTGCTCACCAACCGTCGGAGCGGAGGTGGAACGAACCGTGGTTTCCGGGTGCATAATTCTAGCGTGATGACGTACGTGCAGGAAAGGGATGCACTCACGTACTTTTACCCCAAACGCGTGGTGCACGAGGACGGGGTGACCACGGGTCCGGTGGACGTATAGAAAAGGCGATGCACGCTGCACTCGTTTCATACGCAATCATGGATGCCCGATGGAAACACCCCTTCACGTGCATCGTCGCCGGACCGACGGGATGCGGCAAGAGTACTTTCGTGACGCGTATGTTGCGTCACGCCGCTGCGATGATCGATCCTCCACCCGAACAAATAACGTGGTGTTACGGGGAATGGCAAGAGGCTTACGCAACGACGGACTTGGGTCACGTGCGATTCGAGGAAGGGTTACCGACGGCGGCCATGTTCGTTCCGACAACGAGGAACCTCATCGTCATAGACGATCTCATGGCGGAAACGGACGAACGGGTCACGACCCTGTTCACTAAAAAAAGTCACCACAGGAACACGTCCGTGCTGTATCTCGTACAGAACCTGTTCCCTAAAAACAAAGAGAGTCGCACCATCAGTCTGAATTCCCAGTACATGGTGGTGTTCAAGAATCCACGCGACGCATCGCAGATGGCGACCTTGGCGCGGCAGATGTATCCGGGACGCGGCAAGTTCGTGCAAGAGGCGTTTAAAGACGCCACGGCGGTACCGTACGGTTATCTATTGATCGATCTCAAACAGGACACGCCCGAGGACATGCGTCTGCGCACGGCCATATTTCCAGACGACCGTGTTCAGTACGTGTACCTGCCGAAGGTATAAAACGACCGCGTGTGTGGATAGTCTCTTCATTCGCATCATGTCTGCCCTGGTGAAGAGACACATCGTGTGCATACAGGCCCTGGCCAGAGTCAAGAACAACAAAATTAAAAAGGCCATCATCGCCAACGCCGACGCCGATCTGCTGTGTGCACTGGCCGAGTGTGCCTACAACATACTAACAAAGAACATTCCATTGAGCGCCATACAGAGGCGACGATTGAATAAATACAAGACGAAGTTACGCGAGTTGGCTAATAAACGAACGCTCGCTGCCAGAAGAAGACGCATCTTGCTACAGCCGCAGGTTGGCGAGGGACAGAGCGGCGGTTTCCTATCGGCCTTCCTAGCACCGTTGGCAAGTACGGTCTTGCTACCCTTGCTCCGACAGGCGCTGACCTCAAGGTAGATACATGGAGCACGCACGTAGGATGGCCTTGGTGGACCCGCGACTGTTGGACACGCTGCGGTCACCCCCACCCCCACCCGCAACCGACACCTTAGGCAAGATGGTGCAAGCCCTCGATGACGAGATGAAGACCATCCTAGATAGAACGGACCTAGACGACGGGACCAAGGTGACCCTGTATAATCAGGTGTTGCAGCGGTACAACGCCTTGGCCGATAAACGCGTCAAGGAACCGCTACGCGTGGTCACGGTGAACGAGCCGGAGGTGACGTCGGAGTCGGGGTCGGAGGGTACAGCACGAGCCCCTATTAGCGGACTGGAGGCCACCGTCTTGGCCACCGTTCCCAAGACCATGAAGGCCAAAGCCAGCCGTTTGATGGAGCATCTCAAGAGAGACGTCGCGTGGACCGCTCGCGGCGAATTGATACACGAGGGCGTGCCGGTTGTCGGAAGTAACGTGGTGGATCTCGTTAATGATCTGTTGCGTAAGAGTAAGAGTAAGACCGCTCCGACGGGTTGGCAGCCATTCGCCCGACAACTCCGTGCCATCAACCTACCCATGACGTTGGTCGGTAACGTCTCCAGGAGAGCCTACATACGTCCGGAGCCGACGGTCACTCCCTCTCGCCGGTCACTTACTACTCCGCGTGCTGCATCGGGTAGTGCACGACGATCGCTAAGTTGGTCACCCCTCGCCCGTCAGAGCCGTCGAATGGAACATACCATGCCCACTCCACCCCCCGAATCACGCAAGGCGTTGTCGTCATTGGCTGGTTGGGACAACCTATAGGATGGTACGATGCGTGTCCGGAGCGCAGTGTTCGTCATGTCGCCCGATCCACAGGACGACGTGTACCGCTCCATCGTCGGTGCGATATTTATCAGTGGACTTTACATGATTGCTCACGGTATACTCCAGAGTTATATGCAACAGGCGTTATTCGAACCCCCCTCGCTCGACGAACGGACCATTCCTCGTCCACCCACCCACCCTCCCCCCGCATCACGCAAGACTTCGTCGTCATTGGCTGGACGGAACACCGTATAAGGTGGTACGACGCGTGTCCGTAGCACAGTGTTCGTCATGCTCGTCGATCCACAGGACGCGTACCGTTCCCTCGTCGCTGCGCTATTGTTCGAAGGACTTACCTTGCTGGGAGACGTTGCAGCCGGCGTTCTTATACAAGAGGTGTTATTCAGACTATGGTTACGCTACTAGACCGTTGTTCCACCGCTTGCGTTGTGGGTGCCATAGTGTGTGTCCTAGTATACGTCGGCGTGCTCCTCGTCATTCGTCAGCAGTCGTACTCCGGAGTCAACGTCACCGCCCCCGTCAACGCATCGGTCCTCCTCTTTTGATGGCACAGAGGGGAGACCGCACCTTGAGTGGGGTCTACTTCGATCCCACGAAGGTAGGCAGTTATGGCGGCGTCGCTGGCTTGCGACGCGTCACGCGCCTGCCAGAGAAGACCGTCAAGGCATGGTTGTCGGCACAGGACACTTACACCTTACACAAACCAGCGAGACGTCATTTCAAGAGACGACAAGTCATCGTGGGTGGTATGCATCAGCAGTGGCAGGCCGATCTCGTGGACATGTCGAAGTTCAAACGCTTCAACAACGGTATGGCCTTTCTCCTCACGATGATCGACGTCTTCTCGAAAGTGGCCTGGTGTGTTCCCATGAAGAACAAGTCCGCGGCGTCGTTGGTGGCGGCGCTGCAATCCACGTTCGTCGACGTTCGCCCCCAGACCTTGCAGACGGATAAAGGCACAGAATTCCGGAACAAATCCGTTCAGGCGCTATTGAAGCGTTACGACATACATTACTTCTACACGCACAACGCGGAGACGAAGGCAGCCGTCGTGGAACGGTTCAACGGAACGTTGAAGAGGCGCATGTGGCGCTACTTCACGAAACACCAGACGTGGCGGTACATCGACATCCTTCCGGACCTGATGCGATCGTATAACAATGCCCGCCACCGCATGATCGGTATGGCTCCGTCACAGGTGAATGCACAGAACCAGGAACAGGTGTGGCAACGTCTGTACGGTCACGATGGTAAGGGCGTGCCCAAGTTGCACGTGTCGGATCGCGTGCGTGTCAGCAAGTACAAACGCACGTTCGAAAAGGGCTACGAGACGAACTGGAGCGAAGAGTTGTTCACGATACACGAGGTTCACCCCTCCGATCCACCCGTGTATCGGCTGCGGGACGATCTCGGCGAAGTGCTGGAGGGTACCTTCTACGAACTGGAGCTGCAGAAGGTGACGGTACCCTTTGATAAGGTGTACCGTGTTGAAGCGGTACTGAAACGCCGTACAGTCGGTAGACGAAAGGAAGCTCTGGTGAAATGGTTCGGCCATTCCTCCCACTTCAACAGCTGGATCGATGCCAAGGGACTCGTCAACTATAAAGACTAGCCTCGCACATGCCGACACTGCATTCGAGCAATGCCACACGACGCGACACCACCACCACCACCACCACCACCGACCTGCACCACCACCATCATAGACGAGGAGAAAGAGGTGAACGAACACGAGGACTGTACTGACGCTGCACCGAACGAGCCAGACAGCACTCCCTGGCATCTGTTCGGTACCGAGTGCCCCAAAGAGGAGATCGTGTTTCTGTGTCAGGTCGTCGTCTTGTACACGGTCATTCTGATCAGCATTTACAACCTGACGAAAGGTCACGTCGATTCTAATCTGTGGACGGCTCTGTTGAGTAGTTCTTTGGGTTACCTACTGCCCAATCCCACGTTGAGACGTCATGGCGACTGATTTCTACATGACGCTGCCTAGCAACGCTTCCATGAAGATGCACCCCGGCAACACCTTGACCCATTACGTCACGGCCTTGCCTCAACGCATCGATCTTACCGGTGAGTGGGAGTGTGGGTTGGCTGAGATCCAGTATCCGCACACTTGGTACAACGTCACGGAGAACGATGTCTGGTTCTTCCTCAACACGATCGATGCTACGGACTCGTCCCGACGTTCGAAGTTGCCGTGCGGGTATTACGACGATCCGATATCATTGATGTATCACGTCAACAAGGGACTGTACAGTATGCAGACGGAGGAGACAAAGGCTCACATGAGCTATAGTCCCGTCACTCAGAAAATGACGTTACACATGACAGAGAACACCCTGTTCACCATACCGCACCACAGCGCGACCGCGTCCCTGTTGGGATTCCGTGAACCCGTAGCCAGCGAGTCGAAGGCAGTTACGTCATCTCCCGTCCTCCCCAACGACTCCCAACATCCCGACTCGGCGTACCCCTTCCACATCGAGGCGCCCGATGTGGTGAACCTGACGCAGGGGTTCGACACCCTCTACGTCTACACGGACGTCGTGGAGTCTCGTATAGTGGGTGACACTCTCGCGCCTCTGTTGCGTACCCTTCCGATTAGCGGACGTCACGGTGACAGGGTGTCCGCTAGTTTCACTACCGTGCACTACGTACCCCTGATGTGCTCGAGCTTCAGCTCGATCGAGGTGGATATAAGGAACGACATGGGTCGACGCGTGCCATTCGAATACGGTAGAGTGTCGGTGACGCTTCATTTTCGTCGACGCAAGACCGGACTGTTCTGATGAATTACAACGATTATTACGCGCGTCAGGCTGGCGGTGCGCTGCCCTACTTCGCCGGTGCGCAATACCAGCGAGGTCACGGACTGGGCAGTCTGTTCGGCGGTCTGTTGCGCAGCGCCATGCCGCTCATCAAGAGAGGTGCCGTGGCGTTGGGCAGGGGAGCGTTGAAGACCGGCGTTCGCATAGCTGGCGACGTCTTATCGGGCCAGAACATAAAAAACGGCTGCCAAACGACGCGTCACCGATGCCGTGCTGAGCAGTATTCCGCGACCCCCTGGTAAACGTATAAGAGGAGCGGGTGCAAGGACGTTTGGCACTGCAGTAACGCGACGTCGCAAGAAACGGACGTCCAAGAAACGCACGGCCGACATATTCGACGACAACGATGGCGTTCGTGCATAGACAGTCGTGCGAGGGGGTCAAGACCGAGCTGGATCTCTTTACCGTACCCCCCACTCAGAACTGCATCGCCGACAGTCACGTGGTGGAACATCAACCCATGGCCTCTCTGGACTCTGGAGGCCCGATAGAATTCTTCATCCCCGGATCGGGTGACGACTACATAGATCTCGCCAACACGATGCTCCACCTGCAGGTGAAGGTGACACGCGCCGACGGTAACCCTATCGATGCGGGCGAGCCCGTGGGACCGGTGAACAACTTCTTGCATTCGCTGTTCAGCCACGTCGACCTCTCCATGAACGGCACGCTCGTGACCTCTTCGTCCTCCAACTCGTACCCGTATCGTTCATACATAGAGACGCTGCTGAGTTACGGATTCGATGCCAAGTCGACGCAGCTGACGAATCAGCTGTGGTACAAGGACAAGGCTAGTCGCATGCACGCCGCCAAGCTGGCCGCCGGACCCGATCCTAACCCCGGGTTCGTGACTCGACGAGACTACATAGCCGGCGGTCGCGTGGTCGACATGATGGGTCGTCTCCACGTGGATATGTTTCTGCAGGATAAATTCCTGATCAACGGTGTCGACGTCAAGTTACGCCTGGTGCGCAGCACGCCCGAGTTTGCGCTGATAGCCGGTGGACAGAACGAGTACAAGATAATCATCGTCAACGCGTCCTTGTTCGTCAAGAAGGCTACCATCACTCCGGCCGTGCAGAAGGCGCACATCATGGCTCTCCAGCAGGCCACGGTCAAGTATGCGTTACGACCCGTCGAATGCAAGGTGTACTCCATTCCCACGGGCGCTCTGTCGCACACGCACGAGAACCTGTTCCTCGGCTCCCTGCCGAAACGTCTCGTACTGTGCTGCATCGACAACGACGCCTACAACGGCACGTACGCCACAAACCCCTTTCACGCCAAGAACAACGCCATCAGCTTCGTCTCCGTGTACGTGGACGGTCGTCAGATACCCGCCAAACCCTTCCAACCCAACTTCGCAGAAAACCTCTTCGCCAGGAGCTACGCGAGCATGTTCACCTCGACCGGCAAGCTATGGCAGGACGAGGGGAACGGTCTGACTCGCGACGACTATCGAGACGGCTACACCTTCTTCTGTTTCGACCTTACCCCCGACCAGTGCGACGGTCCCTGCTTTCATCTGATACAAAAGGGCAACCTGCGCTTAGAATTCCATTTCCGCGAAGCGCTTCGGGCCACCGTGAACGTCGTCGCCTACGCCGAATTCGAGTCCGTGCTGGAGATCGACAAGAACCGCAACGTCATCCACGACTACTGAGATGGACACCCTGCAGATCGCCCGTCTACTGGCGATGGATCCGAAGACCCGGTCCGTCTTTGGCGGCGTCGTACCCCGAGATGGACTGCCTGCAACAATTGACGCTTTGCCGATCGCCTTCGTGTGCAACACCGACGACGGCGACGAACCGGGCGAACATTGGATAGCGCTGTACCTGTCCTCCGACGGGCGCGGCGAATACTTCTGTTCGTACGGTCTGCCGCCTCGTCACGCGGCGTTCCGCACCTTCTTGAACAAACACTGTTCCGAGTGGACTCATAACAGCAAGACGCTTCAGAGTCCTCTGTCTAACGTTTGCGGACAATATTGCGTCACTTATATCATGTTTCGTTGTAACGGCGCTCCCATGAGCACTTTCGTCAATGCTTTCCGCACCGATCTGGTCGCTAACGATTGTCGCGTGTTCGATTGGATTAAGCTGCTGAAAAAGGGTATACCGTACTATCACGTATCATACTGAGCCTCTGGCGCGGTGGTCGCTCCACCCGTAAGCTCGCCCTCGAACCTCTGGCGCGGTGGAGACACCCCTAAGTTCGCGACCTCTGGCGCGATGGTCACCATTCGCAAGTCGCCTCGTCATCGTCTTCATATTCATCATACCCAGCTCGTTGTATCCAATCACACACGATCGCCTCGTTTGTACTGCTGCCGCTTTGTTGTATTCAATAAAATACGTGTGCACCGTACGATTGTGTTCGTCTCCTTATTAGGTTAATGACCCTCCGGTAAACGTAACTAGGTCAATATTCGTTCCTCCTCCAGTCCCTAGGGGGCGCTTACCTTACCCAGCATGCACTACGCTCAGCTACGCTCGCCAGGGGGCGCTCTACTGCTCTCTCATTGGCTGCGCGCACTCTTCAACGGGTGGGCGATATTAGGGGCCTTTCCCTTGATCTTCCTTTGATCTCTAGATTGCGGCGATAAGGAGGTCCCAAAAACTTCTGCTAACTACTTATACTCGTCAAACTGTGATATGAAAGACATCGCGGACAGAACCATAAAATAAACATCATAGAGAATAATGAACTCATGACTGCAGTAGACGCGAACATTATGCATCATATGATGTGTGGACTCGATGAACCGAATGCAGGCTATGCCTATGACGCGCCACCTAACGGTATGATCGTTGACATATTGAGACGGGTGGTCAGTGTGTTGAATACTAGATGGTCCACACAATACTGGTGTGATGTCACTACAAATACAGTACAAACTATGTTGAAACACGAACACGGTGGATAGTTACTTGAATATGTCGTTAATTGTATTTCTTTATTCCACAGATCGAGTGTGTAGATACGTATACACCAAGCGCGCTACATCGTATTAGGGAGGCGTACGCAGAGATCGAGACGCCGCCACAACTGTTCGTACCACGTGTGCTACTGATAAAACAGCCCCGAGTGACCTCAGTCGCTACATCCAACGGAACAGTCGGGAAATATGGACATGTGAGAATGCTGGTGGAATCACATTGGAACCACCACACCACACCACACCACACCACACCACACCACACCACCACACCACACCACACCACACTGTAGACTCGACTCCACCACAGTACAATCTAAGCTTGGTTCCGAGACCGCCCGTACCCATCGGAACCCAACATGAATGGGACGATATGATTGAAGGTATCAACGAAACTTTCATTCGAATGGTTACGTGCGACAGTGTAAGAAATGGCCCGACCCCCGTATGTTATAATATGTACAATCGTATACCATTGTGATATTATGTTTGAAATGGTCCAGTGGCGTTACGATATTTTGCAAGGGGTCGAAATAGCACTGATCTTCGAAATGCAGCGATGAACATTGAAAGTCATCTTCAAAATGCAATGAACAATAATTCAACGTTACAATATTTTATTCCTTTCGTGTGTGGGTGTGCGTGCGTGCGTGCGTGCATGCATGCGTGCGTGCGTGTGTGTGTATGTTTCTACTCAGTAGAACTATTAGTGACAGTTACTTTATTAAATTACTCCATTTTATGCAATGTATTCTTTCTTACGAACGATTTTAGCTTATTAAAATATTAATAAATATTAAGTTCATATATACAATGTAGAAGTATTTTAGTGTAATAAAAAATTTATGTAGACTTTAATATATACAATGTATATGTATTCTTAGAATGCACATTATACATATTACGCACCTACCTACACGTGCAAGCGAAGGTGACAAAAGACAACGGGACGCCTGTCGTCCCCGACAACGCGGTGGCTCCGATGAATAAATGGTTGCATTCGCTGTGCAGTCAAGTCGACGTCTACCTGAACGGCACGTTCATGACCCCTTCGACCAACACGCACCCGTATCGCGCCTACATCGAAACGCTGTTGCGTTATGGCAGCGAAGCCAAAGAGACGCAACTGACGAGTCAGCTGTGGTACAAAGACACCGCCGGTCGCATGGACGCCGTCAACAATGTCGACGATGACGTAACGATCCGAGGGTTGGTGTCTCGGAGAGCAAACGTCACGAGGAGTCGTATCGTCGAGATGATTGGATACACGTGGATCTGTTCCTACAAGATCGTAAGTATATCACATTCCCACAGGAGCCATGTCGCACACGCACGAGAACGTGATCCCCGGCGCCCTGCCGAAAGGTCTGGTGTTGTGCTGTACAACGGTTCGTACGCGAAGAAGCCGTTTCACGCCAAGCACAACGACGTCAACTTCCTCGCCGTTTACGTGGACGGTCGACAGATACCCTCCAAACCTCTCCAGCTGAATTTCGACGAGAACTGATTCATCAGAAGTTACCTCAACCTGTTCACCTCGACTGGCAAGGTGTCACAGGACAAGGTGTCACAAGACAAGGTGTAACAGCACGAAAGCAACGGTCTGACTCGTGACGACTTCAGTGACGGGTACACCTGGCTTGGTTTCGACCTGCCTCCGTACGCATGTGATGGGTCGTGTACGAAAAGGGCAACCTGCCCATCGAGATGCATTTCGCTGCAGCGCTTCAACAGACCATCAACGTCGTCGTGTACGCAGAATTCGAATCGGAGCTGGAAATCTACAAGAGCAGGAACGTCATCTAATATTTCTGATGGAGAGAGGTTAGATTGCGCGACCCCCGGCGAGAGACGCACGAACTCGTTCGATCGTTCGCGACGTCGTACCCAAAGACAGACTGTCTACGACGATCGATGCTTTTCCGTTCGCTTTCGTGTGCTATACTCACGACGGCGATAAACACGGTCAACATTGGATCACGCAATACATGGATGTCGACAGACGCGGCGAACACTTCTGTTCGTACGGACTACCGCCGCTACACGCCGCATTCCGCGAGTTCCTGAACGAACATTGTTCCGAGTGGACTCACAACGCCAAGAGACTTCAGATTCATCTGTCTAACGTGTGCGGACAATACTAAACAGTTTATCTACTGCTTCGATGTAACGGCATACCGATAAACGCTTTCGTCAATACATTCGGCAGCGATTTAGTCGCTAACAATTGCCGCGTGTTTGATTGGCTTAAGACCCTGAGATAGGGTTAACTGTAATACAGCTTATTTATTGCTTCGGTGCAACGATGTAGTTACCAGATGATAGTGTCTGTAATGTGATGTAATTAAAAGATGATTGTGTGTACACACGACCCAACGGCATTTATTTATTTCTTAAGATACCCGCGTTTCGGTGGCCAGTATGCCCATGCCGGAGGATAATTATTCGCATCTATCCTACTCCCTCCAGATGCACACACGACCCATTCAGCCTCCTTACCTCATTAATCATGCACCAAATGTATCAATAAAACTCATTTGCATACCATTTATTAATGAAACTATAACCGACGAATCACAGCTCGTTATACCATTCCTCGATAACGTACTGAACGCTAATTGGCTAGCTCTCTTATTCATTGATACCGTACTCGTTACTGATTGGGCCACGCACGCACGCACGCACGCACGCACGCACGCACGCACGCACGCACGCACGCACGCACGCACGCACGCACGCACGCACGCACGCACCCACGCACAGATTATGTGTATCTTTTTCTCAAAAGGGGGATTTTTTTCAGCATTTTCATTGTTAAAATTATAAAATATGCGTGAGATTTCATACGTGAGACCGTGGCATTTAACACAACACCGTGAGTCTGACTGTTTATCCGTTACAGTTGACTGGTGTGGGCGTGTACTCACCTGACAGGTGTGGGCGTGTACTCACCTGACAGTTGTGGGCGTGTACTCACCTGACAGTTGTGAGCGTGCACTCACCTGACAGGTGTGGGCGTGTACTCACCTGACAGGTGTGGGCGTGTACTCACCTGACAGGTGTGGGCGTGTACTCAACTGACTGGTGTGGGCGTGTACTCACCTGACTGTTGTGGGCGTGTACTCACCTGACAGGTGTGGGCGTGTACTTACCTGACAGTTGTGGGCGTGTACTCACCTGACAGTTGTGGGCGTGTACTCACCTGACTGGTGTGGGCGTGTACTCACCTGACAGGTGTGAGCGTGGACTCATCTGACAGGTGTGGGCGTGTACTTACTTGACAGGTGTGAGCGTGGACTCACCTGACAGGTGTGGGCGTGTACTTACCTGACAGGTGTGGGCGTGGACTCAGCTGACAGGTGTGGGAGTATACTCACCTGACAGGTGTGGGCGTGTACTCACCTGACAGGTGTGGGCGTATACTCACCTGACAGGTGTGGGCGTATACTCACTTGACAGGTGTGGGCGTGTACTCACCGTTGTTGTCTCCGCACAACTTCCTGATGAGTGGGGCGTCAGTCGTGTAGCCGTCATATACCTCCAGGCAGTCGCACGTGCTGTTGTCTGTCGCGCACTCCAGTTGCAATCCTATCGGGAAGAGCAGCTGCACTTGCCAACCTGGAATCAACGAACCGTTCCGTCAACAACAATTTGCAGACATGTCGAAGAAACGATCTTCTTTTATGCACAACTATTGAGATTTACTTGCTCAACGTTTCAGCTACCGTCGGTATCCTTCGGGACGACTAGTTCTTTTTCCGCTCGCCAGTTGGCATGGCAGGCAGGCCGTCCCATGAGTGGTTGAGTCTGTAACCCCTCGTCTCGATTCATGGGATCACGTGGCACGGCCTCCTTGGTTTTAATGAAATCGTTTCTTCATTATCTACCAACGTGACGAACATTTTCACGAATGCAGATACTCGATTCTGGCACGAAGATCTGTGACGTCACATCTTAGGTTGGAGCGTTAACATCTATACGGAGCCATGCTATACTGAAACGTTTGGCCACGCCCCCTTAATTTGGCTCAATTTTGTCTACCATATTTTTTCGTTGCGCCGCTACATGGTAGCATGGATGATACGCCACTCCCACATGGATGATACGACACTATATGGACACAGAAAAGATTTCCGGCTCGATCAAACCACGGATGGCCGGGTGGTTGCGACCGGGTGTTCACTTGACTCACCGGTGCCAACGCAGACCGTGAAGGTGCAGTTGATATCGTCCGGGTAGTAGTACCGACTTGTTTTGTTCAGCTCGAGTAGCGACAGTCCCTCTTTCTGAAGTCCTTCGTACAACTCTTTGTGCGAGTAGATCATGCCGTTCCGTCGCAGCCGAGTTACGCCGCACTGGTTCGGTGAGCTCATCACATAGTCAATGGCCAGATTCAGGTCTGGCGCGATGTTCACGTTAGGCGGGTTGAACGGCCCGCGTAATACGTTGGGGGGAGCTCCTGCGTTCGCCATACAAGCGAACAGCGCCCAGACAGCAGCGGCGAAGGCGACAAGGTGTGACTGACCCATTTCAGCGAGCCATGCGTCCGTCTGGGTAATCATATAAATGGTTGTCTGATTCACAACTGGTCTGTCTGCTTGATTTTGTAAGCCACTGGTGATTATCGACGTCACTATGACGTAATCGTATAAGTGACGCTTTTTTACGTTAGAAGCCCGCAAATGCATAAATAAAGCATAATAAAATGCCTCCATGAATATCATGAAAATATTTTTGAAAATATCATAATCATCAAAACGTGAGGTTCTAATGTATTATAAATATAAAATCATCATAACATATATAACATCATAAAAGTACATTAGTAAAACACAAGGGCCATGTTTAAACAATTGCATTATTGTTTATTTAACTAATTTATTATAATATATATATATATATATATATATATATATATATATATATATATATATATATATATATATATATGTATATATATATATATATATATATATATATATATATATATATATATATATATATATATATATATATATATATATATATATATATATATATATATATATATATATATATATATATATATATATATATATATATATATATATATATATATATATATATATATATATATATATATATATATATATATATATATATATATATACACAGCTTAGTCTTTTGTAAAATACACCGAATGAAAGTTGAGCACATTGACATTTCGAACAGTTTTTTTAACTGTGTTTGAGATTTCAATGTGTTCAACTATCGTTCGGTGTATTTTGCATACAAAAGCTAAGCTGTGTAACGTTACGGGCGTTAAATTAGTCTTATGTTGCACAACGCGGTCAAAGGTTACTTATAATAATAATAATTATAATAATATTAGCTCGGCAGTTCACTAAAACAAAAGGTGTTAAGCAGTTCATAATCGATAAACAGTTCCAGTTGTAACCAGTTTTATTGGTACGCTGGGGAGCTGTGGAGGATAAGTAAGTTTTATTGGCACGCTGGGGAGCTATGGAGGATAAGCAAGTTTAAACAGGTGTGTTTTTAGTTTACGGCGAAATGTTATATTTCCTACAGTCTTGCCACTAACAGAGAGTGAGTTCCAGAGTTAGTGCAGCAACTGTAATAGCTCTAGTTCCGTCTTTTGTTTTAACACTGGGAAAAAATAGATTAGAATTAGATGATCGAAGCTGTCTTGCAGGAGTGAGAAGTGAATGTAAATATGCTGGTTGCTTCGATGAAAGTGTTTGATAGGTAACTGCACAACTCTTAAAAGTATTGCGATAGGGTGTCAATGCAATAATTTAAGGCACTGAGTGAGAGAAACGAGGAGACCGGGTAACTGCCCTTCCACATTTTGAATTTTCAAGATGTCCATGAGAGCAATATTATGATAAAGGGAATTGCAATAGTTTGGGTTAGGGCGAGGGTTTTCGTTTTCATTCCGAACGAATATGAACGTTTTTTGAGGGGTAATTACCATGTCGTGTCATATTCAGTGTTGCTGAAGACTGTCAGCACTCCCATCTTCTTGCTGACCACGAGGTATGCTACACATTTGGACCACAGAAGGTGGATTCATCCGCCAAGAAGCTCTGGTCGATTTTGAGGCCGTGGACTAGGCTGGCTCACTTCAGTGATTGCGGTCGCTCTTCTAGAGGGGTTGGGTTTATGAGAGTTGTTGCCATCTTGGTCTTCGTCGCGTTGCTGACGAAGACGTCAAGGGAGACCAGCCAATCTCTTGGACACAAAAAATGGAGTTTCTAGGCAGTGCTGGAGACATTTGCTACTTCGTTGTCAACAGCCGAAGGATCTCATTGGTATCAGCCACCTAAAAAAGTTTGGACTCTCGCTGCCATATCGGAAAGCCTTCGGTGATGTTTTGGAAAGTGTATCTGACCATCTCGGTGGCCCATAGCGAGCTGCCGGAGATGCTCTGATCTACCTAGGGAAAAGCCGGCCTGCGACGTCCATTTTAAGATCACATGGAGCCTTGTCCTTTGCCCAGTGGTTGTAAACAATCCTCTACTGCTTTAGGCTACGGTCCTTTCGCAGAGAGTTTAAGTCCAATGTTAGAGCGGAGGTTTAACCTCTTCCGTGTGTTGGTGGCCCGTGCTTAGCAGTGGCAGCCTATGTATCAAGTAACGACCTCTATTTTCTCACGAAATTGGTAGATGCTTATGCTGTTGACATCAAAGGAACACAAGTCACCAGCGCCGCCCGTGGTGCATTAGCGAAGAGCTAGTCGTCCTTGAAGATTTTAGCAGCGACGTACGTCTCGCAATGAAAGCCAAGATGGCAGCTCACAAAACCAACCAATACAGAAAAGCAACCACCATTCCCGAAGTGACAACTGCAGAACATCTTCAAGTCACCAGCCTATTCCACCGCCTCGAGATCTGCCGGAGCTTCTTGGCGGACGAACCCCCTTCTGTGACCAAATTCTGCAGCTTACCCTAGGACCTGCAAGAAGGTCGGAGTGATGACAGTTCAATAGGTCATGACATGGTAGTTACCTCTCAAGAAACGTTCATGTTCGTTCGGAATGAATACGAACATTATAACAGTAACCCTTAGTAACCTTCGACTTCGTTGCGCAACCTTTAAAACTATTTTTAACGCATGTACTTTTGCACAGCTTAGTATTTTAACCAAAATACACCAAACGAAGTTTGAACATATTGCATGCCAACTATCATGGAATTGTAAGTTTTTTTCTTCTCAACACCCTAATATATACATTATATACTTCAATTTTGCACACGTTTAAGTTTCGTGATATCCTTGACAGCAATATTGCCAAACCTGAACTGGTTTAAGGAGCAATTTGTATCTGGGATGGCCAAAGAAAATTAAATGTGTGTATCATCGGCGTAGAGGTTGCGATATAATATATGATTAATAATAATACAAATAATTATTGTGACTTTGGATAATTGAGCTTAGTGGACTAGCGTAGAGTGAAAAGTAAAGGTACAAGAACTGAACCCAGAGGACCAACATGTGAAGTGGGGAGTGCAGCTGAAAAGCAATTATGTATTTTATATATATATATTCATTATATATATATTATGTGTGCATATATTATATATATATATATATATTATGTGTGTGTGTATATATATATATATATATATATATATATATATATATATATATATATATATATATATATATCGAGCTGTCAGGACGGCTTTGTCGATTGGGCGACATCAACAAAAGTGGTAGACATATTTACATTGTGTGCGCGTGCGCGTGCGTGAATGTTCGTTCCCGTCATGAATATAATGCCCAAATGGACTCAGTTTCTTGAAAAAGTTCCCTTTAATGTTGCATGTACATTTCTATAGCAATTATGCGTGTTTCCTGCACAAGTCGACGAGTCCACACACGACGATGACTCTGTTCGTCATCTTCAGCAGATCCTTGTCGTTGCACACAGATCATGATCCACACTTTCAATGGTTGTAAACATTACGAATAAGGTAATGGACTTGGTTGTGATATGTTTAAAACTAAATGCTCATGATATGATAACGTAAGAGTATTTTAAACCGGCTTTGATAAAATAATACTTTTTGTCATGCGTGTAATGATTACATTAGCTTTTTAGGTTATTCTGAGGATGATTATATTTTGTATGTGCTAAACTGGCCATCTACATAAGAACTTGAAATGTGCATGTGCAGTTACAATTTTTCACAGAAATGGTCGTAATTTTACACAATTAGAGTCTTTAATGTTTAAATGAAAGGACATCAAAGTATGACTGTTTGATTTATTTAGTCTTAATGTTTTTACTACATTTATTTATTTAATGCTTTTTATGTAAAGCGCATTGAGCTTTTCAAGAAAAATGCAGAATATAAAAATAAAGTTATTATTATTATTATAAAATCAAGTTACATAATATAAACTAGATGTATTCTAACATATTGACCCCCCAAATGTTTTAATGAATCACCATTTAAAAATATATCTGGACGTTATCTGTTTAATTTGCATGTTTCCACTTGAACACCAAGCTTACACTGCATGATTAACGGTAAGGTCTATGTTCAGAAACAGATAACAGCTAAATTATACTTATAAATTGTGGTTAATTTGGGCAGTCAAGATTTTGTAGTCTGTAATATACTACATAACATGATTTTATGATAAAACCTTTAATAATATACAAAATGCACATTGGGAAGCATATGACATCATTAATTTGCTGTAGATAAATTATGCAGATTCCGCTTTACTGCTTTTGAGGGCCATATCTTGAGCATTTTGTATTTTATAGCCAACAGACAACAATCATTTATACATTCTTAGCGTTATAACCCAGCATGTCACAAGTTCGCAGACAGTCCAGCGAAACAATATATAACTATTATAAAACATCCCACGCCTTTTAACACTATATGAACAGTACATGAGACATCAGCACCCGACGTGAACAAACAGTCTGTAGTGGAGCCACTAGTGCTTTCACCAGCGCCGATTCTGCGACAGCTACGAAAAGTAGCACAGTGGCGCCTCACTGTGGTGGAAGAGGAATGCTACCAGGGCGGGGTACAGCAGAGCCAGTAGTCTCTAGGTTCTTGAGCAGCTGAGCAAGCCACCGCTTCGTTGAGTTATCGTCCTTGAGACAGTTCGCAAACGTGCTGTCTTTGAGTTGGTCTGGAAGGCACTGTCGCAACGCTTCTCGCGCCCTGACAAATACAGCAACATGGGTTAGTATATGAAGCCTTTATCCACAAAACGTTACAAGGCAAAACCACATCAATCGTTCGGTTTACACATCCGCTGACCCGATATAAAAAACTCCCAGGCAATTTCTCAAATATGACTGTATTTGTCATCTTCATGCTGCATTCTCTAAACTAAATTCTGAGAATAAATTAAATTAAGATACTATGAGATAAGGTGGTCATCACCAGGCCTATTGATACTGTGAAATAAGGTGGTCATCACCAGACCTATTGATACTGTCAGATAAGGTGGTCATCACCAGGCCTATTGATACTATGAGATAAGGTGGTCATCACCAGGCCTATTGATACTGTGAGATAAGGTGGTCATCACCAGACCTATTGATACTGTGAGATAAGGTAGTCATCACCAGGCCTATTGATACTGCGAGATAAGGTGGTCATCACCAGACCTATTGATACTGTGAGATAAGGTGGTCATCACCAGGCCTATTGATACTATGAGATAAGGTGGTCATCACCAGGCTTATTGATACTGTGAGATAAGGTGGTCATCACCAGGCTTATTGATACTGTGAGATAAGGTGGTCATCACCAGGCTTATTGATACTATGAGATAAGGTGGTCATCACCAGGCCTATTGTTACTGTGAGATAAGGTGGTCATCACCAGGCTTATTGATACTGTGAGATAAGGTGGTCATCACCAGGCTTATTGATACTATGAGATAAGGTGGTCATCACCAGGCTTATTGATACTATGAGATAAGGTGGTCATCACCAGGCCTATTGTTACTGTGAGATAAGGTGGTCATTACCAGGCTTATTGATACTGTGAGATAAGGTGGTCATCACCAGGCCTATTGTTACTGTGAGATAAGGTGGTCATTACCAGGCTTATTGATACTGTGAGATAAGGTGGTCATCACCAGACCTATTGATACTGTGAGATAAGGTGGTCATCACCAGGCTTATTGATACTGTGAGATAAGGTGGTCATCACCAGGCTTATTGATACTGTGAGATACGGTGGTCATCACCAGGCCTATTGATACTGTGAAATAAGGTGGTCATCACCAGACCTATTGATACTGTGAGATAAGGTAGTCATCACCAGGCTTATTGATACTGTGAGATAAGGTGGTCATCACCAGGTCTATTGATACTGTGAGATAAGGTGGTCATCACCAGACCTATTGATACTGTGAGATAAGGTGGTCATCACCAGGCTTATTGATACTATGAGATAAGGTAGTCATCACCAGGCTTATTGATACTGTGAGATAAGGTGGTCATCACCAGACCTATTGATACTGTGAGATAAGGTGGTCATCACCAGGCTTATTGATACTATGAGATAAGGTGGTCATCACCAGGCCTATTGATACTGTGAGATAAAGTGGTCATTACCAGGCTTATTGATACTATGAGATAAGGTGGTCATCACCAGGCCTACTGGGTTTTTGCACACTTTTTTTGGTGCACGTAATGCCGCGTGGCATCAGCGTCTTCTGCAATGAGCTTATATTATCGCTCAAATCAGTGGTGCTACTGAGACCGCAAAAATGTTTTTAGTACGTGGAATAATTGAATGAATGCATTGGCGTGGACAAATTAGGTAAGACTATCATTTAGCAGCTTGAGTAAAGGTTAGTTTAACTGATGGGACAAGATATCAGGATTCGTTCACATGCGAAAAGATTTGGACAGCATATCTGTGAATTATTTTGGTGTTCTATATCATATGACATATGCTTCCAGAAGCTGATATTTGTCTTAATACACTGCGAATATGGTATTATTTTATTTTTTCTTGACCGACCCGTTTTTGTATTTGAAAAAATCCATAGACCAACCAATAAAAGGCCTTACAATGAAATAGAGTATATATTTTAATACCACCTAGTTATTAGTGGCAGAGGTAAAAGGTCTTTGCGGCAATACGTGTTACACTCGATGCTGGTGACTGATGACATCACAGTTTTCCTATCTATCACTTAACTATGGCCAGTAGAACAAGACACAGCAAGGATTTATCTCAGAACGCACAAATTGAATACGATGCTTTCTGTGGATAAACGTGTTGTGTGTCGGTCTGCATAAATGCACCTGTTCCTGGTGGAATATTGCTGACATTTTAAGTGTCTCAAATGGATACATTAAATGCTTTTATAATACATATTTTCTGTACATTGTCATTAAACACTTTACGCACCACAAATATTCCCCCAATCAACATTACAAAATACACAATTCCAACATGGTTACTTCCGAGAGACTATTTTGCTGAAAACATTGTAGCTACTGGTAATCAAAGTATATTCTTACCGTGGATTGTCTGAGAGCCTTAGATAGCACCTAACAACATGCTTTAGTAGTCTCGCCGACTGTTCCTTGGCTAGTTGTAGAAGCATCTTACCCTGCAAACACAGAATGATGAAACTGATTAAAAAAACAGCCTTATAGGATTTAAACCAGTTTTTATCGAGTGAAAATTAGAGACACTTACAAGAGCTTTTGTTACTTTCATTTTGGTTTTGTCATCATTAACAAATTGAACTGGTGAATGGTATCATGTGACCAAGTTAATGGTCGCATGGCAGTGCTCACATGACAGCAAACGGCAGCAAGCACTTTTGTTTCTCTTTCATGCACACTGCCTGCCTGATCTTTCTGCACCAGAAATTTTTCTCACTGGTCGACACTTTAACGTAATTAGATTTTCATAGGTAGCAATTTTGTGCAGCTAGATAATTCGACTCAATTGTCTCTAAATGAAGTTCCATCATTATTACACTTACGAGTATCATGGCAACATGGGAGAAACGCTCATAGGTTTGACATATATACGACAACCCCGTCTCATCAAGAAGGATCTTTTGTAGAATAAATGTTGCTACCTGCAACAAAAAGGACAACATATGTAAGACAATATCCAATTGAATCACGCAAAATCAAAGTGCAACATACACTGTCACAGACGAATAATAAATATGACAGGACAACTATGTTTACATAAGTAACCAATTATCAAAACTACTCAAATAGTGTTAATCTATTTTACTTTACCTAACCTCTTCAGGCCTGGTGGCTGCAATTGTTAATCAATATCATAAGTTTGTTGTTGTTGTTTCTAATAATATTCTGTTACCATCACAAAGTTGGTCATCACTAAAGCATGCAGGGACTGATCCAAGACAGTTGCGTTAAGGTTACATTTATGGCGTCGCAATAATAACGGTGACTGAAGAAATTATTTTCTTCCAATCACAACTATTGAGATTTACTTCCTCAACGTTTTGGCTGCTGTCAGTAATTTCGTTAGGAACTTAATTCTGGGACGACTTCTTCTGCTCACCAGGTGGCATGGCAAGCAGGCCGTCCCATATGTGGCTGAATCTGTGCCCCCCCTCGCTTTGATTCATGATTGGAGTTGATTAAGTAAATCTCAAAAGTAATGATTAAAAGAAAATCGTTTCTTCATTATTATCTAACTAATTAGAACATTTTCACAAAAATAATGGTGTTATTTAATTAAGAGAGGCACATAGACCACATTTTAGGAGTCACTATGTGACGCTACTTCTTCTACGACAAACAAAGAAGCCATCAGGAATTTGTGCAATTAACCCATTCCATTACAGAACTCCAAAGAGCATTAAATGCACACAACTTTTGCATTTTCTGTGGACAACTCTTTAGTTAAGATCCATTTGCTATAGAACAAAATAATTGTACGGTTACAACATTTTGCCAAACTCCTGCTCAGAATATGCCCCAGAGGATAAAGATTGCTGCATATGGCTGATCTCTTAGACACCAGGTCATATGTAGGAAGCTGCCTGTGATTTTTTTTACAATTAGGAAATTTTTACTGCACCTAATTCCCCAGAAAACCAAGCTCAGAGACGCATCAAAAAGAAAGGGGTTAAGCATTGTCAAAAGTGGTATCCAATGTTAAATTTGTCAACAGATGGGTGGATACAGCTATGGAAGGTAAGCAAGGTTAAAAAAGTCTTCAGATGCCGGCAACATTTGCTATGTTTCATGCTAATCTTACACAAGTAGGAAGTAAATTCCGGAGTTTGTGTGGCAACAGTGAAAAATATTTTATTAACAAGATAAACTTGTGGGTCGGCTGTACTCACTCTGTTTTATGTCACACTGTTTTACCACCAGGTAGAAAATGAAAGCTGGTTGTTTATAACATGCTGCACACTGACCGTCTTTGAGAGCTCGCTACCAGACTCCATGATGCGAAGGCAGAGGGGAATAATCTCGGTTGTCAGTAGGAAGTTTATCACTTCTTGCTCATCTGTCTACAAATGTGCAAACAACACAAAGTTTTAATAATATTATTATTTTACATATATTTATATATATATATATATATATATATATAGCGCTTTACGGAAAAAAATTTGTATTATAAAATCATACTATATCGGATAAATTATATTCATGCTAACATCTTGATGGCCCAAATGTGTTTAATGATCAAACATTTGTTTTTATTTAATGACTGTCATATGTTTGGTTTGAACATTTCGGTCCCAACATCGTGTTTACATTGCATGCTGAATGGCAATGTCATGTTTACATTGCATGCTGAATGGCAATGTCATGTTTACATTGCATGCTGAATGGCAATGTCATGTTTACATTGCATGCTGAATGGCAAGGCCATGTTTACATTGCATGCTGAATGGCAAGGACATTTTTACATTGCATGTTGAATGGCAAGGATATTTTTACATTGCATGCTGAATGGCAAGGTCATGTTTGCATTACACGCTGAATGGCAGGGGCATTTTTACATTGCATGCTGAATGGCAAGGTTGTGTTTACACTACATGCTGAATGGCAAAGTCATGTTTACATTGCATGCTGAATGGCAAGGTTGTGTTTACGCTACATGCTAAATAGCAAGGTCATGTTTACATTACATGCTGAATGGCAAGGTCATGTTTACATTGCATGCTGAATAGCAAAGTCATGTTTACATTGCATGCTGAATGGCAAGGACACTTTTACATTGCATGCTGAATGGCAAGGTTGTGTGTACACTACATGCTGAATGGCAAAGTCATGTTTACATTGCATGCTGAATGGCAAGGTCGATATTTTTATTATAAGCAGATAATAGTCAATTTTATATTAAAAAATTTTGGTTCATTAAACCATTATTGTCTAGAGAAACAAATTGTGGCGTGCACTTATAAGAACACATTCCTTGACATTTTTCCATGGCCAATTTTTTTTAAGCGTACTGTGTGCTTATGAGGTCAAGTATGGTATGTCCAATGATTTCATCAAAACTAGAAAAAATTTTTTAAACAAAGTTTCCACTAACCTTGACTAGTGCTCCGATCACTCCGAGACTTGTGAGTCGCAGATACTCAAACGGGCGAGTTTTACTCGTCGTGTGAAGGAAGGGGTAGAGAAAGAGGGGTATATGAGCTGAAACAAACACATAAATACTGTACTCGACCCAATAACTGTACAGTATGCTTGACAAAAATTGGGCAACAGACAAATATCAATGAATCTGTTCTTATAAGCATACACCAAAATCTGTTGTTTCTCTAGACAACAGTGTAACTGTTTAACACTAGCGGTGTCATTTGGTGACTAGTGTAGAAGTGAAAAGTGATGACAACTATTCAACACCAGATGTGGTGACACTTCAATTGTTCCACACTAGTCAAAATATAATAATTATGGATCCTGCTGATTAAAAAAGGAGGTGTATGCTAATTATCAAATCAAATAAAAAATACTTTATTGTGCGTTATTATTGGCTGCTGTTCTGTCGAGGCGTGTTGGACAAGACACGTCCTGATGTAGGTTTGGCAGTTGGCCAATAATGTTGCACGTGTTAAAGTTTAAATTTAGAGCAATACGGCAAGTACAAATGTGCACTTCCACAACACTTGGAAACAGAATGAAGTGAAGTGCATCAACACCTACCAGGGTGACAGAGATGCAGACAATGATTAACAATTGATTCTCTAGCAGTGTTAAGATTTGGTCTCAACCAACCATGAAATTAAAAAGTTGTTTTCACTGTGTCTTCTACATTGTTGTGCACACAAAACTTACGAATCGTAAGTTACATAGCAAAAACATTTCCATTTAGACACGAAGAGCTAAATCTGTTTGCAAAAAATCGATCATAATTCTCTTGTGCAATTTCTGGCTTTATCTTTATACAAAACGACACCACGACATCTGTGAATTGTAAGACGAAGCGTGCATAGAGTGTTTAGAAGCAGCACAATTGTGTGCAGCAGCTGCAGCTCAACTAGTGATGCAAAGAAACAGCACAATCTGCCAATGGACTAGATGGCAATGACACGTCCAAAGCTCGCCCATAGACACGTGGGGCATATATACGTGCAATTCACGTTCGTAAACAACTTGGTGTTTTTTCTGGTTATGTCTGGCTACATAGAAGAAATTTCTTGGGTGAGAAATAGCTACGAGGTGGGGATTTCGTCAAATAATGGGCGAGGCAAGTGAAAATAAGAGCGAGGTTGGCCACCTTTGCTTCTCTAAACACTGGTATGGTATGACAGAACCAATACAAAACTGTTTCACAACGCACACGTAAACAGGAACAATTATAGAACATACGCTGCATGTTGCGAACAATTTAAATCAATTAAATGTGTATACTATGAAGACCTGGTGAAATGATTTACATATGATAACTTTTGTATGATGTGGAAGTTTTAAAAACATAACCCAGGTATAAAAAGTTTGATTCTTAAGTTCTTCAATTAATACACCTGCTATGCACTGTACGCAGTTGCCAAATGCACAACTGACTTGAGACTTACCCTGAAGGAACGCTGATCTTGTTTCAGGGTGTGACGCGACACATTGTAATAAAGCCAGAGCATTGCAGACTCTGTTTGACTGGTGAGCCTGCAGTGACATACAAATTCAGGATTACTAATAATACATCTAATTTAGTATAGCGCAATATCCAAAATTGTTCATGGCGCTTCACAACATATTAAAAATTAATGAGATAGTCTAGAATTGCTAAAACACAAAAAATTACATCTGTTCATAAGCACCATTAGAGGGAAGCATTCACTTTATACTGTGCCCCACTGACACTCATGCTCAGGGTGTGCTACTTCGCCCCGACAGACCTGTTCGCACAAACACCATGGCAGCTTCACAAAACTTCACGCCAAGTTTTCAATTTTTTTTCATGGTATGATAGCATATCTTAGTTCTCAACTCAGCAGACTGTATATGCCTTGTGGCTTGGATTACTACAGATGTCAGAGACCAGTTATATTTTTTTAGAGATTCACTCTGCTATTGCCCAGTTTACAAGCAATTGAATTACCCTTTGAAGTTATTATGTACAACTACGTGAACAATTACTTACAATTGCTGGCAACGACATGTGTCTTTTCATAGGTTGTCCAAATATAGGTGTGTGAACTCACTGTGAGATGCACGAGATTGATGGCTGGGTAGATGTGTGAATTTACCTTGGGATTGATGGCTGGATAGATGTGTGAACTCACTGTGAGATGCATGGGATTGATGGCTGGGTAGATGTGTGAATTTACCTTAGGATGCATGGGATTGACAGCTGGGTAGATGTGTGAACTTACCTTGGGATTGATGGCTGGATAGATGTGTGAACTCGCTGTGAGATGCATGGGATTGATGGCTGGGTAGATGTGTGAATTTACCGTGAAATGCATCGGATTGATGGTTGGGTAGATGTGCGAACTTGCTGTGAGATGTGTGGGATTGATGGCCAAGTAGATGTGTGAACCTACTGTGAGATGTGTGGGATTGATGGCCAGGTAGATGTGTGAACTTACTGTGAGATGTGCGGGATTGATGGCCAGGTAGATGTGTGAACTTACCGTGAGATGTGTGGGATTGATGGCCAGGTAGATGTATGAACTTACTGTGAGATGTGCGAGATTGATGGCCGGGTAGATGTGTGAACTTGCTGTGAGATGTGCGGGATTGATGGCCAGGTAGATGTGTGAACTTACCGTGAGAGGTGCGGGATTGACGGCCAGGAAGATGTGTGAACCTACTGTGAGATGTGCAGGATTGATGGCCAGGTAGATGTGTGAACTTACTTACTGTGAGATGCGTGGGATTGATAGCCAGGTAGATGTGTGAACTTACCGTGAGATGCGCGGGATTGATGGCCGGGTAGATGTTTACTATTTCCTGCAGGAGAGCCGCGATCGTGCCAAACGAATGCCACAACATCGGGGCGAGGTCTGGCACAACTTCCCTCTTTTTACTGGAATAGGGAAAGGTCGTCTTTCTTCAAATGGTGTTTCACGACATGTTTCTTAATTACAATAAAGAATCTGGCCTTTTGTCAAAATCCTGCTTCCACACCAATTGTTTCCAGTGAGTCTTGAGTTCAATTACAATGGTGAAATACAATTATTTTACACACCATAATTAAAGCTCAATTACAATTACGATACTTCGTTGGGCTTTACGTGAATTACATAGGTTCATATAATCAACATTTTGCAATGGTCTGTATAATTAGCATAATACACCGATTCATAAAAAGAAGATTACATGTGACATTACTGTTTACTTTCTAAACAAGGTTATAGGTTAATCTGTCTTGCAGTCAGGGTTGGGATCCATTACAAAACATCATTAAAGCTCAATTACAACATTGTAAAACATTTACAATTACACCCAACCCCCGTCTCACCTGAGCTCAAGGAGGGCATTCTCTCTTGTGTCTGGATTAGCAAGTTCGATGATCCACTGAAAGATCTTCTCGCGATCCATCGTTGGTTGAGGTATCGGTGGCTGCGACTGAGGCGGGACATTCATGACTGATTGGTGATGCGTCAACTTCAAATGTGGAGTCAACTGACTGGTGACAAGCTCAACAGTCTTGCCCAACAGTCGACACTGAAAGAGAGACAAAAACTTCACTCACAAAATAATGTAATTAAATAATGAATAAAATTTCAAAGGAACCCAGAACTGTTTGTTTTATTAACACGCTTTTTTAGATCAAAAGATATTACAATTTTAATATGGCAAAAATTAGTACATTTGGTGTATCTCATATACAGAAAAAAGACGCTCATTTCTGTGCTTTTATTCAATAAATGTATGCTTAAAATGCAATAATTATTTATTTGTACAGATATTTTAATAATTTGTCCAGCTTTTGCAAGCACATTAATTATGACCATAAATCTACATCACCCATTATTAACAGTAACTCAATTAATGCAATTAATAAGTCAACACTGGCTAATTTGAGCACAGACAACAGACTGACACATTTCAATAAAAGGCCATATGTTCAATGATTACGGAAAACCACATATTGCGTTCGATTGGAATAATGATTCGTCCCCACAGACTAACTTCGACCTATAGAATGTGTTTATAACATCAAATATTTGGAGAAAATATATGTATAACACACCTATGCCGTATAATCAATGGCTTTACCTTTATTTTGGTCCAAATTCAATAAGAAAAAGATTACTATTACCCCATTCACAGATCCCATAATAACTGGCAAAAATGAACGGCAGTCTTCAAAACACAAGGCAAAACAAAACATGAATGAGATTCCGGTAATTGAGCCGTGCATTTTCACGCACGCTGAACGAATGTGCATTTTGTTGAATTGCCTACAACAGTCATAGCCTTGGCTAGGGAGTTAATCTGGCTGGTGATTCATCTGGCTATAGCAGGGCATCACGTTTGAGGCGAGCGATCGCTCCCTGTCGCTTGCGCAAATCAATAATCTAGGGAGCCATTTATCGCTCATGTCAACTGTTTAAATCGCTCGCTGCCTGCAAATGGTCGTCTTGACAAGTAGTTTCTTGAGTATTAGATTCACATATCATCCGTCACTGGCGATCGCAGCCCGCTGCACCAAGAATGCAAGAACGCCATCGCAGTTTATGTCACATACTGTTGTATGTTGTATAAAATACATGTACAGTTATGGAATAGTTAAAGGATCAACAATATTTTGTTACAATCTGATTGATCGACTACACTGTAATGAATAGAAAATAATAACCTGGATCTGAACTACCGAAAATGTATATGAGTTGACACAGAGTGTAAAAGTTGATTATACATTGAAAACAATATTAATAATTGTTCCACTTCATCTTTCAACCGTTCTGAAGACATACATTCACGATGCGCATCTCCAGTACCACTTAACACTGATTCACTGTTTCATGTGCGGATAACAAATTCATATTTTTGCGCACCAAGTTCGAGTTGTACATTTGGCATTATGATGCAATGGAAGCATGCCATTTCACCCCAGTTTATATTGGTGTTGCCTACTAAGCTGCGTTTATGAGTTATGACT
Source organism: Lamellibrachia satsuma (assembly GCA_033239005.1). NCBI lineage: Eukaryota > Metazoa > Annelida > Polychaeta > Sabellida > Siboglinidae > Lamellibrachia > Lamellibrachia satsuma. The sequence continues at coordinate 1,776,708 of BSQZ01000087.1, read as the reverse complement.
ATACATCTAATTCTTATATGTGGCGTATTTGTGAATATCAATTGCAATTTTCAAACCACCTAAGCGAATTTGCACACGAAGCCAGTACTGTGTTGTGGCCACGGCCCGGGCACAGTACACTGCCACGGCACTACCACTGGCCTTGCCTAGGCTACGCCTTCGGTAATCAGTGACATGTTGCAATTCAAAACCGTTTCACCAATTGCAATGTATGGGGTTTACTAAAGTAAACATTTATTTCTTTGTACAAAAGTTAGTGCCAACAAGCACCAATAAAAATTTCTTGGCAACAATGACAGAATGGGAAATGGTGGCGCCACCACACGGTAAAAAACAACAACTAACAAATCACTTGGCTAAATTAATTTGGCTGTTGTTTTCAAATGTCTATAGCATAGACATAGTAAGTGGAGTGGTGGTCTATTGGTTAGAGGGGTGTTGGATGTTTCGGCCCATACAGGTTCGGTCCATGGGCCAAACTAACTATTTTCGTAACCGGTGAACCATGAAATGTTTCTGCTCGCATGGGCCGAATCAACTGGGTACATAATGTAACCGGTGCCAGCGGGCTCCATGGACCAAAATGACAATCGTATTTTAACTGGACAGTGGCCATCAGTGGACGTCATTACCAGGGTTAAAACAAATCATAATTTAAAAAAAAAATTATTTCAATCGGAATTTTTTTATTTATTTGATTTTTTTTATTTATTTGAAATCTGGTATACACAGTGTCATAAAATATTTGACTATCAGGCTATCTGGTGTCAATACAGCTACACAAGTGTGCACATTTTGTGCTTTTGTATTAAAAAACACACAAAACTTTGTTGATCTCGATGCTTGTAAACAATTATTTGTGTTAAATTCATATAAATCAGCGATTAAAAAAGCAGAAGTAAAAAAATTGTAAATCAATGACTTTTTGGAGCGATTTAAATCATGATTTAAATTAATGATTTAAATCAAATGGTTTAAATCAAACAATCCTGGTTATTACGTTCTTCATTTTGTTGTAACTCGGAAATGTTATATGCTAAATTATTAGCGTTTTCGAATCTTGAAAAACGTACAGATGCATTTAGAATTAAATGTTTTATTATTAAACATAAACATATATACAGATGAAGATGCAAAACAAATCAGTGGTGGGTTAAAACGACTATTCTTAGAATTTTGCCATTCAGAATTCCGCTATTTGCATGGGCCAAATCGACTGTCGCTGAATTCAATAGCGGCGTGTTTTTCAGTGAAGTGGGCCGAACCATCCGCCTGCCTGGGCCAAAATGACTAGGCCGAAACATCCATCAGCTTGGGCCGAACCCGTCATGGGCCGAACCACCCGTCAGTCAATCGAGAGTTTGATTCCACCTTCTCTGTTTTTCGAAGCTTGGGCAATTTTGTTCACCCGACTTTGTCTGTGTCTTTCGGAAGAGACACTAAAAAGCTGTTAGTCCAAACTCCTGCGTTAGCCCAAGATCAAGATTGGGCTGTTTGGAGTATAATTACTTGAGAAGTGATAATTGACTTATGACTGAAGTTCTGTTTTTCCTGTTTTTATTTTATTGTTATGCCTGATGCTTGACTGCCAATGTTACAGCTTAAGATCAGCCTTTGCTCTGGTATGAATTTACAGAGACAAGAATCAAGTCGGAGTCCGAGAAAATAAAGCAGTTACAAAATAAAAGGGCAACACCCGAATAAAATACAGGAATATCTGCTTTAATACTTAAAAAACCTACGTCTTCTGTTGCAAACTTTATCCTTATTTATGAACAACAGAATACGTATACATATTACATAGTTTCGTGTATGTCTTACCCAGTGTATTTGTAGTTTATGGAGGAAATATCTTGCAAGATCGGCGTAAACGAAACTTTACCGGAAGGACACCTTTACGGGAAATAGCCTGGTTCTTATGTGATTGGTTAACATTTATGCCAAAATAACGGATTAAAAATAACTAGAATACTGGCAAGATAAAATATTTATATTTGTATGAATACGCTAATGAATTTGCATTCCGTGTTTATTAAAGTCGCTGGTGATGGTATTAAATTATAATTTTGGTAGTACATTTTGACCAATGGTCAACTGATTTGTGTTTTCGTCTGGACCAATGACGTATCCCAGAATTCCCTAGAATTCGCCAAGACTTTGTTTTGATCCTGCGAAACTTCCTTCCAGAAAATGGAAATTGTTGTTTTAATTTAATTCACTAAGCCAGTATGTAAAAACATCGGTAAAAGAAATGTAAAAGAAACTGTGGCTGTTGTGTGGGTGCAGGAAAACCGACATGTAGATTGACTACAGCACCCTTATTATATGCTTATATGCCCCGAAGACGTACCAGCAGCGAATGCAATCTAATCTGTCACGACTCGGTGTCATCGATATCAGCCACTAAATCAAGGGATACCAGTCACATACATAGACCGTGTAAGTTGAGAAGCAGTACTAAATCGCATGAGCATACAGTACAAAGGGGTAGACCACTTTGGTAAACATAGCCTGAGCTTCGAACGATATAAAATAAAAGTCTTGAGGACAAACGAGTGCCGTGCATGACGCAGTTGTTATACTGGTCGGAGTCAAATTCGAGCTACTTAATAGAATGTGCTGTTTTCACACAAGTATGATCTATATTTTTCTCTTCTGGGCACTTTGATAGAATCCGTGTCCACCTCAATTCTGCTGTTATTAACATGCAACATGTATAAGCCATATTAATAACCATGCACAATGCATTTTTATTTATAGAATATGGAAATTATATTACCAAACATGTTGTGCATCAAACACATTTAATCACATTTCATTTCAAAGCTCGAATTCACATGTTTATCGTGCTTTGAGTACCATCTTGTGAATAAAATGGGTTGGTTGGTGCTCCACACAAATTAGCAAAGACAAGTTCTATAACCACCGTTTTAAAACTGTGCTTTGTCCTTTACTACTAGATAAACAAAAAACAACAACAAATAATAAAAATTTCAGTATGGTGTTCTGTCACAATTTGTCCCACATTCTCATTTTGGTTGCTGAAATTGATAAAATAAAGAAAAAGTTAAAGCTTAAGGCTGAATTATTTGAAAGTATAACAAATAGAAGTGAAGATGTGTTCGTCAGACTGGATGGTTCAAATGAGTAATATTTTTACTTATTTCACAGTCAGTTTACCTTTTTTCTTCCCATGACGTTTTGACTGCTATCAGCAATCTTCAGACGACTACCACTAGATGACAACACGGTAGTCATTCTACGCAGGCGTATCACACCAGAGTGATTCATCTGCGTAGAATGACTACCGTGTTACTGTCTAGGGGTAGTCGTCTGAAGAAGATTGCTGATAGCAGTCGAAACGTCACAGGGAGAAAAAAGGTAAACTGACTGTGAAATAAGTAAAAATATTACTAATTATAACAAATAGAAGCCTACTGAACTAATATGTTATTGCCAGTATCCTGACAATAGATGGTAGCAATGTGGACATTGTAGTGTAACACAACAAGGAAATACAGACTGCTGAAATCCTTCTCGGAAATGTTTTTAAATGTTCTTTTCCATTTTTGTGAACCCGGTATTCCTATTGTCCTTTGACGTATCATTCTTGAATTTTGCATAGATAATCTGTGACAATATGTCTACATATTCAGCAAATATAAGATATATAGCTTGTGTGATGTTTGTGGTGTATGCATAGGATGAGTGGCAGAGTGAACTATGGCGGATTACGAGACAGGGTACCAGGCACTCAACACCTACTGCGATGACGCTGATGAACACGATGAAACTCCACCCACAGAAAACATTGTACAACTCCCAGATCAAAACAAAGGTAATATATAAACCCTGCACAAAAAGTGACTTCCAGAGTTTTGTAAAAAAACTGTTCTGGTAAAATTTGATGTTAGAAATAATTTCAAAACACATGAAACAAAAGAAAATATTGTTTACAATGTTTACTCACAAAAGTCTTGTCACAGAAACAAGGAGTAAAGGGTATGCCATCTTCTGACATCAATCACTGGCATCGTCTTCACGTACTGTCAATAAAGCAGGTGATACGCCTGGGGTGAATTGTGGCTCATTCTACTTCACGTACTGGAGCAATTCATTGTTAGTGCTGTCTGTATCTAACTTACATTAACATGAGTGTTTTACATTTTTGAAGTTCCTTTTTTGTTCGGTTTTTGTTTGATCACTTCACCATAAATTACCAATCTACAGTGAAATTACCCAGAGAAAAATAAGACGACATTCCGTATCAGTGTACCTTTTATGTACAACACATAAGTGATATCACCATAACCAATCAGTGTTTTACTGTACATTTTTATTGCTGTCTCATTGTTTCCTCCTGATAGCTCGATGGAACCACATCGAGGATCTGGATGAGTTTTTCACCCGGGTCTATCAGTACCACCAACGCAGCGGCATCATATGTATGGTGGTGCAGGATGGACTGCAGATTATGTACGTTCTTGTCTGTATCTAAGTATCCTCTAGTACCTGTGTACAGAGATGGAGTAATCATGCTTGATAATCATAATCATGTGTAATTGTTGACAGTTTTGTAGTAATTGTATTTATACTTAAAACTTTGGTCAGAAAAGTCAAGCAATCACAATCATACTTGACTGCCCAAAGTTGCAGTCATGATTACAATCACAATTTAAATTTTCTCATGCATATTTACGTTGCCCAGGGCCCAACTACAACACATATAGGCTTTTCTCTTCACCTTGTATTTAGTGCGTCTACGGTCACATTGAATAACATTGGTAACAATAATAGCATGAATCTTTTTAGTTATTTAATTTTGTCAATTATATGTTTCAATGTAACCAGGAGTGTAATCATGATGGCATGCAAAAGTAATCATAATCGCAACTTTCGACTGGGCGCAGTCAAAAATAATTTAATAATTTGCCTTAATATTTTATCAATACGAAATAACAGATTTGCACTAACTAGCTAGCATGTCATAGTGGATACTAGATAGGTAAAATTTTTGAAAATATTTTCTAAAATGAGACGTGCGAAAGAATGAAAGTAGGCCATAGGACAAATGTTTAGGGCCCTGTAGGGAGAACATATCATACTTAAGTGAACGCAGCACCTGATGTTTAGGGCCCTGTAGGGATAACATATCATACTTAAGTGAACGCAGCACCTGATGGCTCGTTGACTGTTCTTTGATTGCAGACAGTTCATGTTCGTTGTTGTCTTCTCCGTCTTTCTCATGACCTGTGTGGACTACCCAATACTGTTTCACAACAAGATCTACAATGTCACCCACAAGGTCACGCTGAAAGAGGCCATCTATCCACTTGACGAATGTGCCGCTAGGTATGTGGACGTAATAATATTGAAGCAGTATAGATAATGTGTAAAATATTGTTTTTATTTGTAGTACTATAGAATATACCATGAGCATTACCAGATTTCTTCTTTGCAAAATGTACAAAATAAAAGCTGTTGAATATAAATGGTTGTATTATTATTATTATACATTTATAATGCGCCTTGTATCCAGGTTAAAACCTGCTCAAAGGCGGTAACAAGATAATGCTAAATAATTTTAAATAAATTAAAGAGCTAAAATAAAATGTGGTTAAGAGACAGGTAAACATAAGTTAAATAAATGATTTAAATTAATTAGTTATGTAAAGAAGTTAAATAAATACATTAAATAATCAAAAAAATAAAAATAAACAATTACAATTAAGTTAATACATTAGATAAAAAACGTATGTTAATCAGATAAGTTAAATAAACAAATTAAATAAATAATAAGTTAAATAAGTAAAATGTCCCAGTCATTAAAATGTCAACAGAGAGTTTGAAAGGCTTCGCGAAAGAGATGTGTTTTTAGAAGTGACTTGAATTGCGGGAGGCAGGGCATTCCACAGTGTCGGCCCTGCCACAGGAAAGGACCAACGGCCTTACCGCTCGAGATGGTACTGCGGTATAGTCAATAGATGTTGATCGGCGGATCTCAGTGTTCGGGTGGGTGTATATGGAATCACTAGCGACGACAGATACACTGGGCAGAGATGATGCACAGCGCGAAACACAAGTAAAAGAAGTTTAAATTCGATTCACTGACGAACAGGCAACCAATGTTTTTAAACATAAAATTTAGCATTTCATAAAGGTTAGTAAGATAACTTTTCATTATTTTTATTATCTGCAATACTCAATAATAATAAGATAAGGTATTATAGAAGTTTATTTCATACTCAACACATACATACAGTTTTTTACCATGCTGTCATTTATCACATTTCATGCCTATCACACTTAAGGTGACATTTTGCTAATGGGCTTGCTGCTGACAGCCAAATATCCAGTATTAATGGAAGGGTATACTACTTTTAAATGTATTTCAAATACTCATAATAATGTATTGCAAATTTCGTAATGTATTTCAAATACTTTGCAATATAAAGTTTTTAATTTTGCAATATTGTAATACACAATACTGTAATGCACAATACTGTAATATACAATACTTTAATTGTAAAACATATACTGTGTGTTGGTGGGTAGATCAAGATTATATGAAAAAAGTTGTTTTGATAGTTTACGTCCACAGTGATATTTTGCAGCAATTGGTTTTCTATTGACTGCACTGGCAGTGATTTAAATGAATTAGCCTAAAGTGCCTAAAGTTTTTTTTATAAGTCTGGATGGGTGGGGTCAATCCGATCCATGGAGTTTTTTATATTTGCAAAGCACCTAAGCAAGACCTTAGAGAATATTGGTTTCTTTTAGACTGGATCCAATCGTCGTTGCTTGTCTACTCATCGCATTCTTCTTCTGGATATTCCGTGTCCTGAAGATGATCTACATGGTTTTCAAGTACATGGAGATGCATGCCTTCTACACACAGGCCCTCAAGATCTCATTGGTAGGTGAAGCCTTATACACACACAGGCCCTCAAGATCTCATTGGTAGATGAAACCTTCTACACACATGCCCTCAAGATCTCATTGGTTGGTGAAGCCTTCTACACACAGGCCCTCAAGATCTCATTGGTAGATGAAACCTATGCACAGGCCCTCAATATCGCATTGGTAGATGAAGACTTTTACATGCATGCCATCAATATCTCATTGGTAGGTCAGACTTTCTATAATCAGGCCCTCCAGATCTCATTGGTAGGTGAAGCCTTCTACACACAGGCCATCAGTATCTCATTGGTAGGTCAGACTTTCTATAATCAGGCCCTCCAGATCTCATTGGTAGGTAAAACCTTCTACACACAGGCAGTCAGGCTTTCTACACACAGACTCTCAAGCTCTCACTTTTGCTCTTTTCTTGTTGAATTTTGACTGGACCTGGTCAGAAATAATTGAATAGTTTGTCTGAAGATTTCATCAAGACTAAAAAAGAAACAAATATGCACAAACGAGCTCGTCATAGTGGATGCTGATGATAGGTTTGATTTTTTAGCAAAACGATTCTAAAACGACACGAGCGAAACGATCAAATTGAGGATGGTGGTTTATGTTTTGCCTTTATAACTGATGTAGTCTTATCTATGTGATGATGTCAAAGTGCCAGGGCGGACGCAGGGTAGAAGATACCCTTGCTACTCAAGAGAATGACACAGCTTGATGGCATTCAAACATTGTGCCCAGCTGTTTCATGACTTTCTCCTTGTCTTCTTGTCGCCAGTCAGACCTCCAGAACATGACGTGGCACGAGGTCCAGCGCTGTCTGCAAGACATACAGAGAGAGCAACAGATGTGTATCCACAAGGACGAGCTCACACAGCTTGGTCAGTCAGTCACAGTCAAGATTTTAATTTTTTTAAAGCACCTTGTAGTTGCTGTCAGTTTGCTAAAATAAATTTGGTGTGTATAATAAATATAAAGGGCAATATTTGTGATCTCCACCACTCTCTAATCGTCCTCGATGACTGGTCGAGTACAAATAATTGGACATGGCCTATGACCTTATCCAAGCATTTATGCTACTTTCTCAGCTGTCTCGCTGAATTAGGGAGCTGTGTCGGTCGCAAATGTTCCATTTTATATAGAAATCTCCTCTGACCAATTTGAATGTCCAGCAATACTCAGGAGTAGGTCATACCTTCGACACTTAAATGTGGTGGCATAATTATTATCTTTACGACGACATTGAAAACAAAATAATTCCACAGTTGCAACTTCCATTACAGCCTTTTTAGAATTGTGACCCGCCGGGGATCCTGGGATCATCTTGTGATGTCTCCGAGTGGAGGTCGTGTCAGTATATGTATGATATCCCTCTTTGTGATGCAGATATTTACCACCGAATACTGCGCTTCAAGAACTACATGGTTGCTATGGTAAACAAGTCGTTATTGCCTCTCGAACACAGACTGCCATTTGTTGGAGACTAGTGAGTATCACGTGTTAATAGTTTACTTATCTTAAAGGTCCCTTCACAGTTTCATTATTTCCTTCACCTTGTTTCAAAACCATTTCGCAAAAATCGAACCATTCTGGTATCAACTATGACATGCTAGCTCGTTTGTGCAAATTTGTTATTTAGTATTGGTGAAATCATCTGACAAACTGTAGAATTATTTTTACTGGACCCATTCAGAATTAAGCAAAGAAAGGTAAAAGCTATTCACAAATGACCTGATCTAACAATCAAGGTAAATTCTTTTAATGACTAACAAAAATATGCTCTGTTGTTAACTGTGCTTATTGCTTAAGCTATTCACACACCACGTGTCTGAATATAAACAAATAAGTTTTAAATATCCTGAGTTCGTTGTCTCCTTTCTGTTACAAAGTAAGATTAAACTGACCAAATAAGTAAATTATATAAAGAATTAATGTTATAAAACAGGACACTACAGTGGAGGGAGGTTTTGACATTTTCTTCTGAATTTTTTTATAACATCACAAAACTTAGTGGTACCATGTATGGGTTTAATGGAGTCTTTTTACCATTTTCAGTGTTTTTCTTTCGACTGGTCTGAAGTTCAACGTGGAATTTCTCCTTTTCTGTGAGTTTGTAGCTTTGTTCTTTAGCATTGTTCAGATTTATTTATCATGATTTTTGCTTAAAATTGGGACATTAATGTCTTGTGAAAAACAGCACCCAGTGTAGTAAAACTTAGATAGCTTTATTATAATAATAAATTACAACATTTCTGTACCTACTCTTGTAATTTCTGTTAATCATATTTGTATGATATATGTAAAACAATAAAATCAAGGCAGGCCAACAATTGTAGAAGTTTCCATATTGAGCCTGATTAATATATAATCATCTATGATGGCTCATACGTGGCACTACGTGTCATGTAGTGTTCTTTTTGTCCATTAGGTGGCACCACCTGTAATGCAGTAGTTGCCCATTATGTTACACCACATGTAATATAGTATTGTCAATTAGGTGGCACCCATAACATGCTCTGGTGGAAATTAACTGCCTTCAGCAAACCCTCAGTCTGTGTTTTCACATGCAATATTAAAAAAAATTTTTAATACTTTTTTGAACAGAAATAATTGTCAGTCATTTAGTTACCGCAATATTAGAACTAGTTTTGACTGGGCATAAACTCAACGTAGTGGCAATAATTGTTTTAGTCATTATGACATGTAGTCCAAGAGTAATATATTCGCCTTCTATCTTGAATTCTGTGTTTATGTCAAGGAGGATTCATGGAGAATGTTTATTATGTTACTCTAGACCCTTTCAGGGATCTGTAGTGCAAAAATCAGCTTTTTGTACTGAACTTTTAGGTTTTAGCTAAAACTCCTGAACGATTGGTTCAAAACTTATTTAATGAGGGATCGAACAGTATTAAAATTGTGCATCGCGTATAACAAATTCACGGAGAAGACAATGTTATATCATTCTCATTGGCCGACAATATTGCTTGTGTTGTCTCACTACTTCGGTTTTGCCACCAGGGGGTCCATGGTCGCCGTTTGAGAACAACTGGCATCTGAAGGCCGACTACAAGAACTTCCACAAGAGGAAGGAGCTCGCTGCCCAGTACGTATTGTTGAAGTTTCTCAAATCTAGAAACAGATCACAAGACCTTCCGGGGCGACACGGATGAATGCATAAGGGGCCGTCCACAATTGTCGTCATTTTCGTATTCGTACAAAGCATACTCATTCTCACCCTCCTAATAATAACCATCAGAAGATGTTTACAAACATTTATCTCCAATAATTATGTTAAAACTTTTTTTAATAACTCCATGGTGACATATTGATCATTTTTCCACAAAGTTGTGAATTTCCAAGATGTCGGATGGTATTAAAGTACCGCACCATTACCATTTACATGATTTACAATGATAGTGGTTCCGTAACTCTTCCCAGCGCAGCGCTGCAGGATGTAACAGTGGTCATATTTCTCATGCGGCCAACATTAAAAAATTAGTACTCCGGCCTTGACCCTCTTTAGAAAGCTTGGTACGAGTGGGTAAATGTTTACAATATTGAATGGCCCCTAATGAGTGTCGTGAACATTCAAAATAAAATCAGCCTACATACACTAGAGAGATATTCCCTCAAGGGTTTAACGAGGGACTCTTGTGAACTTCACCGTCTGGTGGCAGCATACAACAACTCGGTCCTCGCCGCATCCAGTCCCAGCATCTGCACTTTACTAGTTTCTTTTATAGCAGTGTTTGTCATGAAGAATAGGTATATTGAACTCTTCCATAACTGAGAGAAGAATTTTGGCTGAGGGATGTTAGTGGGTGCTGTTTGGACTTACAGTAATTTCTCTGGTTGACAGATTTCAGGCTGCCTCTGCTTCACATGTTTCAGACTCTCTGCTTCATTTGTTTCATACTATATCTGCTTCACATGTTTTCAGCCTGTCTCTGTTTCACATGTTTCAGCGTCTCTCTGCTTCACTTGTTTCAGACTCTCTCTGCTTCACATGTTTCAGCCTGTCTCTGCTTCACATGTTTCAGCCTGTCTCTGCTTCACATGTTTCAGACTGTCTCTGCTTCACAGGTTTCAGACTGTCTCTGCTTCACAGGTTTCAGGCTCTCTCTGCTTCACATGTTTCAGCCTGTCTCTGCTTCACAGGTTTCATGCTCTCTCTGCTTCACATGTTTCAGCCTGTCTCTGCTTCACAGGTTTCATGCTGTCTCTGCTTCACAGGTTTCATGCTCTCTCTACTTCACATGTTTCAGCCTGTCTCTGCTTCACAGGTTTCATGCTCTCTCTACTTCACATGTTTCAGCCTGTCTCTGCTTCACATGTTTCAGCCTGTCTCTGCTTCACAGGTTTCATGCTCTCTCTGCTTCACATGTTTCAGCCTGTCTCTGCTTCACATGTTTCAGGCTGTCTGCTTCACGTGTTTCAGACTGTCTCTGCTTCATAGGTTTCATGCTGTCTCTGCTTCACATGTTTCAGACTGTTTGCTTCACATGTTTCAGGCTGTCTCTGCTTCACATGTTTCAGGCTGTCTCTGCTTCACATGTTTCAGACTGTCTCTGCTTCACATGTTTCAGGCTGTCTCGGCGTGTTCTGATCGTCGGACTGGCCAACTTCCTGCTATGTCCCCTCATCTTCTTCTGGCAGATCCTGTACTCATTCTTCAGATATGCAGAGGTTGGTCATTGTAGCTGTGTTATAAGTGTTATTAGAGGCCACCTGAAATAACCCGTGGCGCCTCTGATGCACAATATAACACTAATGTAAAGGTGAAATAATCCGTCTGCCTGCTGTCTAACGATCAAAAACATGGTATTCTGGGTAGTGACTGAAAAGTTGTACATATAATCATATTTGAAAATTATTATGATAATAGTGACTGCACAGTAAACAGAAACCCTTTATCCAACTAGTTGTGAATTTAACAGGAGAACATTTTATGTGACACACATAGGTGATTAAGCGAGAGCCCGGGGTGCTTGGATCAAGGAAGTGGTCGAACTATGCTCGACTCTACGCCCGTCACTTCAACGAGTTAGATCATGAGTTCAATGCCAGGTACGTTGACTCAATGTCATAATGAGTTAGATCATGAGTTCAATGCCAGTACGTTGACTCAATGTCATAATGAGTTAGATCATGAGTTCAATGCCAGGTACGTTGACTCAATGTCATAATGAGTTAGATCGTGAGTTCAATGCCAGGTACGTTGAGTCAATGTCATAATGAGTTAGATCGTGAGTTCAATGCCAGGTACGTTGACTCATTGTCATAATGAGTTAGATCATGAGTTCAATGCCAGGTACGTTGACTCAATGGCATAATGAGTTAGATTGTGAGTTCAATGCCAGGTACGTTGACTCAATGTCATAATGAGTTAGATCGTGAGTTCAATGCCAGGTACATTGACTCAATGTCAATGAGTTAGATCGTGAGTTCAATGCCAGGTACGTTGACTCAATGTCATAATGAGTTAGATCGTGAGTTCAGTGCCAGGTACGTTGACTCAATGTCATAATGAGTTAGATCATGAGTTCAGTGCCAGGTACGTTGACTCAATGTCATAATGAGTTAGATCATGAGTTCAATGCCAGGTACGTTGACTCAATGTCATAATGAGTTAGATCGTGAGTTCAATGCCAGGTACGTTGACTCAATGTCATAATGAGTTAGATCATGAGTTCAATGCCAGGTACGTTGACTCAATGTCATAATGAGTTAGATCATGAGTTCAGTGCCAGGTACGTTGACTCAATGTCATAATGAGTTAGATCGTGAGTTCAATGCCAGGTACGTTGACTCAATGTCATAATGAGTTAGATCGTGAGTTCAATGCCAGGTACGTTGACTCAATGTCATAATGAGTTAGATCGTGAGTTCAATGCCAGGTACGTTGACTCAATGTCATAATGAGTTAGATCATGAGTTCAATGCCAGGTACGTTGACTCAATGTCATAATGAGTTAGATCGTGAGTTCAGTGCCAGGTACGTTGACTCAATGTCATAATGAGTTAGATCGTGAGTTCAATGCCAGGTACATTGACTCAATGTCATAACGAGTTAGATCATGAGTTCAATGCCAGGTACGTTGACTCAATGTCATAATGAGTTAGATCATGAGTTCAGTGCCAGGTACGTTGACTCAATGTCATAATGAGTTAGATCGTGAGTTCAATGCCAGGTACGTTGACCCAGTGTCATAATGAGTTATATTGTGAGTTCAATGCCAGGTATTACGTGATGTGACTAAATTCATGGATATATGTGTAGGGGATGCATTAGCTACAAGTTTCTTAAATTTCTCTTGTATCTCTATTGGACATCGTTGCATGTTACTACTAAATCATGTTGAGGCAATCGCAGTCAGTAGTGTTGTGTTTGTTTGAAGTCATTTCGTCAGTAGAGCCTATCCAAAATAACCTGTGGCTCCTCTGTTGCATAATATAGCACTAACATCAAGGGTGAAATTGCATGAGATTGTTACTGGAGGCACAACATGTAATTCACATGAATCTTTTGCCGGGCACTGAACCAATCCCGTATCTATGTCAATGCATGCTCAAATGTGTTCGAAGTATTTCAAACGTCAGATCAGCCGATTTTTGCTTTCTAATGCTAGTGTTGTGATTTCTGTTTAATATCAGTAAGTGTTATTGTTGGTGCGATGTATTCTTTGCTGAAACAGTACTTCTTTAACTGTGTTCTTGTTGTTGCCGTGGACACATCATTGTTCCAACTCTCTAATTTTAAAGTACAAAATTACGTTGACACTCGATCCCGTGTTTATACACGGCTGCTGTCTAACTGTCTAGCTGTCAACAACCTGATATTCCAGGTAACAACTATTGAACTGCTGTGATGTTTACTTTGAACCAGACTGAACCGTGCCTACAAGCCGGCGGAGCGATACATGAACATCTTCATCTCCCCTTTGACTGTCATCCTTGCCAAGTAAGCATTGTTCAAGTGTGACATTGTTGGTGTGACAAAATTAACTTTCTGCTGTTTCGAACATTTGGCAATTTCGTTCACCCCCATTGCTTCAGTCCACACAGCCATATAAATGAGTACCTGACTATAGACAGTGATGGATATGTAGACGAACAATCCGCGAGCAGTAATTGGGGCATGGCTGAATGCTTCTCAGGGAAGTCAAGTTGGCACTGGATTGAACAGGTCTGTCAGAGGGTGAAGTGTAAAGCACTTTGAGCAGTCCCAAGGACTGGATACCGCACTATATAAGAACGTACCTTTACCTTTCTTATTTTATTATCCAGGTACATGTCATTCTTCGCGGGGTCGATCCTTGCTGTCCTTGTCATCTTGACCGTCGTTGACGAGGACTTCCTGGCTGTGCAGAACATCATCGGCGTGATGACCATCACAGGCCTGCTCGTCACGATCTGTCGCTCCTGTATCCCTGATGAGGTGGGTCACCGAACATTTGTTAAAACACCCTTGGAACAATCTACCTGCCAGTCTCAACAACATTGACACTGTTACTTCTTTCAAACAATCTACCCGCCGTCTCAACAACATTGACACTGTTACTTCTTTCAAACAATCTACCCGCCGTCTCAACAACATTGACACTGTTACTTCTTTCAGACAATCTACCTGCCAGTCTCAACAACATTGACACTGTTACTTCTTTCAAACAATCTACCCGCCGTCTCAACAACATTGACACTGTTACTTCTTTCAGACAATCTACCCGCCGTCTCAACAACATTGACGCTGTTACTTCTTTCAAACAATCTACCCGCCGTCTCAACAACATTGACACTGTTACTTCTTTCAGACAATCTACCCGCCGTCTCAACAACATTGACACTGTTACTTCTTTCAGACAATCTACCTGCCGTCTCAACAACATTGACGCTGTTACTTCTTTCAAACAATCTACCTGCCAGTCTCAACAACATTGACAATGTTACTTCTTTCAAACAATCTACCCACCGTCTCAACAACATTGACACTGTTACTTCTTTCAGACAATCTACCCGCCGTCTCAACAACATTGACACTGTTACTTCTTTCAGACAATCTACCTGCCGTCTCAACAACATTGACGCAGTTACTTCTTTCAGACAATCTACCTGCCATCTCAACAACATTGACACTGTTACTTCTTTCAAACAATCTACCTGCCGTCTCAACAACATTGACGCTGTTACTTCTTTCAGACAATCTACCTGCCGTCTCAACAACATTGACGCTGTTACTTCTTTCAAACAATCTACCTGCCGTCTCAACAACATTGACAATGTTACTTCTTTCAAACAATCTCTTACAATTAAGTTTTTTGCTAATCATTTAGCAAAATGAGAATCATTTAGCGAAAAATTGAAGCTATCTTGTATTAATAATGACATGCTAACTTGGCCCAGGCAAAATTTCTCTGGTTGACTGAGGGCTGACATGTCAGTCAGCACAACCGATAAGCGCATGTGCAGTTTTATGAAAATTGTGTAACCTAAACTATGCATGATGTATTAAGCGAGGCCACCATTCAAAGAATCAATGCAGTCTCAAACAAACCAAATATCTATTATGTTATATACTTTGAGTTTGGACGCAAACAACATGGCAATATCTTATTGACCAGTATAGGAATAGGTGTATACAAATATATTTTCATTTGGCAAGCAAATTTTGGTAGACTTTGACACTCGTGCCGTAGAGTTATCTAACAGTATATGTCGCTGCCCCTGAAATTAAGATGTGTGTTTTCGTAGTAAACCACTGGTGCAACATTCTTAATTGTAGTTGCAAATGCTGATGTTTTAGTGACTCTTGTAGGTGCATAGGCCAAAAACCATGATTTTTGTTTCCCTTTAACAAAAGCGTACACTGTTTTATTAAATGAATTGCGCCACATACACGGAGATGGCAGGGGACGGTTTGTGTAAATTGGAACAATTGCTGAAAACACGCATAGTGTTGTGAAAATAAAAGTGTTACAGATCCTTCCTGGGGTCGTAGACGAACCCTGAAAGTTTGGTGTCTGAGATGTAAAGCGTATAGGAGGAGTAGTATAACATACGTGCGTGCGTGCGTATGTGCGTGCGTGCGTGCATGCGTGCACACATGCACATACATACTCTAGCTGAATTATAGTAAGATATCGGTTTGTGCAATAAATTGTTATGCTCTTGAAGCAAAATTTTTTTTAATGAGAGAAGCAAAAACATTTATTGAGGAGGCAGCTATGATACTGTGTTAACCCTTTGCTTGTGTTAACCCTTTGATTGTGTTAACCCTTTGCCTGCAGCATGTTGTGTGGTGTCCGGAGCTACTGATGAAGTTAGTATTGGCCCAGCTACAGTACATGCCGGATTCTTGGAAAGGCAACGCACACAAAACCCATGTGCGCGACGAGTTCTCGAGCCTGTTCCAGTACAAGGCGGTCAGTACAGTGGTTGTAGAAGTTTAGTCATAACCAAGGTTCTTTTGCACTGTATTAAGCAATATATTCCAACCATGGTTCGTCAAACCTGATGAAATTGTCAGCGTTCATTGGATCTTGACCAGTGTGCCCACAAACATGCATGCACACACATGCATGCACATGCAAGCATGCACTCACTTCCACGCGTGCACACCACACATAAATTAAAGGAGATGTTTCTGATGTTCCGACTGATGTATTTTCTTGAAGCATCAAATATAACCAATTCAAGATACCTATATTTTGATCGATAAAATGTACAAATTACATGTGTTTATATATACATGTAATATACATGTACACGTGCATACAAAGCCATGTCAGTAGGCGATATTTGTGACACATGCACATCCTCCTCGCATCTCACGCTGATGGCTGCTACATTGTGCTCTTCCTCCTCCTCGCATCTCACGCTGATGGCAGCTCTACTTACTCGAGGAACTCTTCAGTCCGATCATCACTCCTATGATCCTCTGCTTCCGCATCCGACACAAAGCACTCGAGATCGTTGACTTCTACCGCAACTTCACCGTCGAGGTGGTGGGTGTCGGTGATGTGTGCTCATTTGCTCAGATGGACGTTCGCAAACATGGACACCCTCAAGTAAGTGAAGACAGGTTTACTTCTGCTTCTTCCCCTTTGTGGGAAGGGGCATATCACTTACTTTGTACCGTCTTCTCTGCGTGTTTTCTCCGTCAGTCGTGATAATCCTTCTTAACTTTGGTCGTCCTCTCCATCTACCACCCTGTTCTACTTCTACCACCCTGTTCTACCTCTACCACCCTGTTCTACTTCTACCACCCTCTTCTACTTCTACCACCCTCTTCTACTTCTATCACCCTCATCTACTTCTACTGCCCTCTTCTACCTCTACTCCCTCTTTTACTTGAACCACCCTCTTCTACGTCTACTGCCCTCTTCTACCTCTACTCCCTCTTCTACTTCTACCACCCTCCTCTACTTCTACCACCTTCTTCTACTTCTACCACCCTCATCTACTTCTACTGCCCTCTTCGACGTCTACTGCCCTCTTCTACCTCTACTCCCTCTTCTACTTCTACCACCCTCCTTTACTTCTACCACCTTCTTCTACTTTTACCACCCTCTTCTACTTCTATCACCCTCATCTACTTCTACCACCTTCTTCTACTTCTACCACCCTCCTCTACTTCTACCACCTTCTTCTACTTCTACCACCCTCATCTACTTCTACTGCCCTCTTCGACGTCTACTGCCCTCTTCTACCTCTACCACCCTTTTCTACTTCTACCACCCTCTTGTACTTCTACCACCCTCTTGTACTTCTACCACCCTCTTCTACCTCTACCACCCTCCTCTACTTCTACCACCCTCTTCTACTTCTACCACCCGCTTCTGCTTCTACCACCCTCTTCTACTTCTACCACCCTCCCTCTTCTACCTCTACCACCCTCTTCTACTTCTACCACCCTCCCTCTTCTACCTCTATCACCCTCTTCTACTTCTACCACCCTCTTCTACTTCTACCACCCTCCCTCTTCTACTTCTACCACCCTCCCTCTTCTACTTCTACCACCCTCTTCTACTTCTACCACCCTCCCTCTTCTACTTCTACCACCCTTCCTCTTCTACTTCTACCACCCTCTTCTACTTCTACCACCCTCTTCTACTTCTACCACCCTCCCTCTTCTACTACCACCCTCCTCTCTACTTCTACCACCCTCCCTCTTCTACTTCTACCACCCTCTTCTACTTCTACCACCCTCCTCTTCTACTTCTACCACCCTTCCTCTTCTACTTCTACCACCCTCTTCTACTTCTACCACCCTCTTCTACTTCTACCACCCTCCCTCTTCTACTTCTACCACCCTCCCTCTTCTACTTCTACCACCCTTCCTCTTCTACTTCTACCACCCTCCCTCTTCTACCTCTACCACCCTCTTCTACTTCTACCACCCTTCCTCTTCTACTTCTACCACCCCCTTCTACCTTCTATAATTTATTGCGTTATTCTGTTGATTTCCAGTAACTGACAGGAAGAAAAAACACCCAGTGTAGTTGTGATGTAAAAACAATCACTGACAACATTAATTATCTGATTTGATGTGTCTGACGTCCTTGGGGTGATCTTAAACAAATAAACTTGTTCAATAAATCAAGTTACACTCTCATCCTTCCAGTTGCTGGTTTACTCAGATTACTGAAAAATTAATTTTTTTATGAACTGATAAACGAGACAAAAGCCCATTACCTTCACTACTAGTAATTAGTAAAAATATCTTTATTATAATAATGTTCACTAACTTCAATTGGATTTGTAACCGCAGAATTATGTATTACACGTAAGTACATTAAATAGCATACAAATAAACAAATAAATAAATAGACAAATAAATAAAATTAACTGGAGTAGTGATAAATAAAAAGTGCAGTTTCAAAACAGACAATACAATGTTGTTGTAACATAATCACTACCACTCAGTTAATGACAAGTAAGACACAGAAAATTATCAAATGAGTTTGTGTTTATTGCATATGGTAAATTCCATAAGATATTACAAAGTTAATTAACTGTTCATTGTTGTGAATGGTGTTGTTTTAGTGGGCGGGAGAAAGTCAGACTGGGGCGAACCAGTATCAACAGGCAGAGGATGGAAAAACTGAACTCTCACTGGTTCACTTCACGGTGGGTATATTTGGTGAACGGCAGGTGTTTTTGGTGAACAGTGTTTTGTAGAACGGCAAATATTTTGGTTAGTTTTGGTAACTGACAAGTGTTTTGTTGAATGGAAAATGTTTACGTGAATGCCAAAGGTGTTGACGAATGTCTAGGGTTTTGGTGAACGGTAAGGATGCTGACGAATGTCTAGGGTTTTGGTGAATGGCAAGTGTTTTGTTGAATGGAAAATGTTTACGTGAATGCCAAAGGTGTTGACGAATGTCTAGGGTTTTGGTGAACGGTAAGGTTGCTGATGAATGTCTAGGGTTTTGGTGAATGGCAAGGGTTTTGGTGAATGGCAAGTGTTTAGATGAATGCCACTGGTTTTTGGGAATGGTAAGGGTTTTGTTGAATGGCAGGGATTTTGGTCAGCGACAAAGGTTTTGATAAGAATGTTTGAGTGAATGTGTTCTTTTTGGAGAATGGTCAGTGCTCTGCTGAATATTTTTTTATTTTAAATTTAAATAAATTTTTTTTAATGAATACAAGTTTCTTACTTATTAATGTTTTGGGGAAGAGCATAGGAACATACCCTTGACATATCTTTTATTTCAGCCTGTATCAGCCTGTATTTCAGTTTGTTTTATCCAATGCAGTTGACGAACCCTGAGTGGCGCCCGCCAGACGCGTGCAGTATGTTCATAACAAATCTGAAGGACCAGGGTAAGAAACCCAGATGGGAGAAGTACCTAACTTCTGTTTCCACTACTTTAACTAAGATAAGGGGTTTTATAAATATAAAAAATTATAATCCAAAAATAAGTCCATGTCAGTAGGTTAATAATCCACTCGGATTATCACACAAAAATTGGAAAGTATATTTTTGTAGTTTTTCCTGTTTGAAATTGTGAAATAATCGGCTTTCCTGTCAGTGCATTTGTAATGCGTGTATAGTGTATAGTGTATAGTATATAGTGTATAGTGTATAGTATATAGTGCCTGCAATGTTTTTGTTTTTTATGGTGTGTGTGTGGGTGGAGTCGGTCTATCAGGTTTTTGATTGGATTAATGGAATTTGTTTATATTCACAGAGATCAGAAAGTAACAAACTAAAACAAAGTGGCAACACAGAACAGGTTCGAGAGAGTTTCAACAGAATGCAAATATTAGTTGATTGTATTTTGGAATACATACCGACTTATTTAGGGTTTTGTAAATAAATATGATTGAATCCCCCAATCCACCCACCCAGCCATCCACCCACCCACTCCCCTATCCGAAAACAGTAACATTGGAGGAACTATGCACATTGCCACTGCCAATTATTGGGGTTATTTCAAAACTAAAATTATATACCTTTCCAATAATCTCATGGTAATCCAAGTGGAGCCGAAGCCCCTTTGTACACATTGCAAAACAAAATGAGGGAGCAACTTGTGTGTCTAGTAACTGAAGTTGTCAACTAGCCATTGATATCAATTTACTATAATATGTTCTCTTGCTTAATAGAGGAACTGCTGACAGCATTGTAGTAAATAAATTAGTTCCATATTAGCATGGCTTCTAAAAGCACATACAAGACAAATATAAAATATAGACTAAGTGTGGGACCAGTAGTCCAATGGTTAGAGCTGCCGCCTGTCGATCGAGAGGACGGTGGTTCAAATCCACCTCCGGCTTTTCGAAGTTTGGGCAATTTCATTCCTCAGACTTTGTCTCTGTGTTTTTCAGAAGAGACACTAAAAGCCGTTGGTCCCTTCTGTCTGGTGTCTATGTCAGGGGAAGTAAAAGTATCTCCCACAGGGAAATGGAATAAACCTGTTATGGACTCACTAATTCTAGAGAAGGAAATAAACCACTCCAATGTTAGCCCTAGACAGGGCTTTTTGAAGTTAATTGCCAGAAGTCGAGCCTTCGTGTCCCTGACTGTCAGAATCGACCCAGTTGCATTTAATATAGTATTGATTTATCAGACGCACAATTGGAAGAGCTATTAAATGAGGTATAATTTATGATCACATGATAATTATATCAATCACACTCACATTTGTCCTGATGGCTGTATGTCATAATCTCATAATTTTATTACTGAGTTATTCCTTATTTAAACTTTCAGTTATAGCTGGCGCACTCTCAGATTATAGCTGGCGCACTCTCAGATTATAGTTGGCGCACTCTCAGATGCGCCAATGAAAAACTCAACGTTTTCGACCACAGACTTGTCCTGTTCACTGCCAATTTTACTGCTGCTTTCACCCTCGTTTTCACTGTCCAACCATTTTAATAATCATAATAACCTTTATTTATATAGCTTAATACAATTTGTTCAGAGGCGCTTAAAATACAGAATTGATAAAAATAATGATTATAATCAATTTATAAATCAATATAATAGTGACGCTTACATATAATCATGTAAGAGTTGTATGTATAAATTATATTACTCAAGTTACTACATATGATAAAAAGAGAATACCAAATTAAAAATTAGTGTGTATAAGAAAAAAAACTAAAATAAAGTAACGACTAAATACACTAAGAAAAAAATACTGAATAGAAGAGGTATTTAAACTGGTCACGTGAAAATATAAACTGCTTTAAGTAATACAAATAAAATGCAGTAAGAGATAAAACTTGTCAGTGATGATAATATATATAATATGTTATATAAGTAATCGGCGAATGCATTCTAAAAAAGACATGTCTTTATTCAGGACTGAAATAGTCCAAGTGAATCTGTGACATGCATAGAGACTGGTAGGTCGTTCCATAGGCTGGATGCCATCACAGAGAAGCCAGTGTATACAATGAGATCGTGTATTTTGTTGCAGCTCTTCGTGACGCTGAAACAATGAATCTCGTGCCAGGAGAGAACGCATTGGCCACTTCTCTACAGTCTCTGTCTTCCTTCGGCCACGGGGTGAGTGACTCTCTAATAACCAGTGGCGCCTATGGTGCATAATATAGCACTAATGTAAAGATGAAATGGTGTGAAATTGTCGACGGAAGTATGACGTGATTTGTGCGAATCTTTTGCTGTGTGCACTGAAACAATCGCACATCCATGCATTCAAAATTATTAAAACGCCAGATCCGCCAATTTTTGCACTCAGATGCTAACTTTGTGATTTCCGTTTAATATCAGTAAGTGTTACTGTTGGTGTTGTTACTGTTGGTGTTGTTACTGTTGGTGTCGTTACTGTTGGTGTCGTTACTGTTGGTGTCGTTACTGTTGGTGCGCTGACTGTCTAGTTTGGAGTACAGGTTGTTCTTCTGTCGACAGTTGATGGCATTGTATTTGTATGCACCTGCTGTGTAGCGATCGAAAACATAACTTTTTTACTTGTGTCAGACGAATTTCAAAATAAAGTGAATCTGTTTAGTATCCACAATGACAATCTTTGTACAAGTTTTGGTGAAATCATCAGACAAACTATTAAGTTATTTTAGAGAGGGTGAGGTTAAATTTTGGTGAAAAAGGGGTAAGATTGGTCCGGCTTTATATACTATGACATAACGCTATTCACAGTTACGCAGTGATCAGCCATTTCTTTCATTGATTTTATTAAAAGTAATCATTCTTTTATTAAGTTGATTGCATTAAACTATTCACACACTAGAGATTTCAGCTTCAACAAACCTGATTTGTGAAGGACTAAACGAAATTATTTGCTTTGACTGTAATTGTATATGATACTGTATTCAGTTAGTAAACTGACAGAATACTTTGCTTGCTTGCAGTACACCAGCATGATGTCCAGCATCGCGCAACACAGCCTGTGGCAGCGGTCATCCTCAATAATGACCGGTGGTGGTCTCGGTAGTGGACTCAAACTTCCGCCCCTCGGCGCAATAAGCACGGCCGCTGGACACCTCACACCAATGGTCATCCGCGGCGGAATGAAGAACGCAGAAGGCCCACTAGGACGCAGCACCAACGGCCTGTTAGTGAACCTGCAGCAGCGTGGTGGCGCCACCAGTAGCATGAGCTGCACAGCATCGGGTGCGTTCTCGCCGACATCAACGAGCGTTCAAAGCCCAGAGGCACCTCCTACAATGGAGCCGATGTTCTACGACGAGGAAGTGCTGGAGTCAATGTCGGCTGAGATGAGTTTGAGCGCCCTCTACATGCACGAGGTCCATCGGCGGCGTGTTCGCCAACCGCACTACGAGAATCCCAGTGAGGCCCAGGCACGGGCTCTCTGGCAGACTCCCGAGACCATCCAGGAGGTGGTGGAAGAGGATGCAGCACCACCTCGCCCCCAGGGGAAGCCATCTGGTGACGAACACCAGCGGTTGTTAGAAGAGGGAACGCATCACGTGGATGTATGAGGAAGCTTGACGGGTCGTGCCTTACGGGCAGGAACATTGCTTCAGGGGCTGACTAGTGTCCAATCGCTATTGGGTGACCATAGACATGATACCCATAATTTTATAATTTAATCTAACTTCTTTATAGGTATTTTGTATAACACGTTCTTTAGCACACATCTGCTTCACATGAGGCTGACTGTGGACAGGGTCAGAGTGATACCTTTAATGTAGTTGATTTGGTTGAGGTCTGAGTACAGGCACAGACATTTAGCGTCTACGCGTTCAACACGCCTGATCTATCACCTCCAGACTTCTGTCTTTGGGGCTATGTTAACGACAGTGTCTACCAAGGAAGGCCACAACACACATATCTCCAAAATCTGTTCAATCAACGCAGACGAGTGTGTTGTGCTCAGTTTTGTTTTTAAATTAAAGTGTATGTGTAGCACCAAGACGGACATCTGGAGCAGTGCTCAAAAGTCAACCAAATCAGACATTAAAGATATCTATCCAAAACTGTCCATAATGATCATGCATCATGTGAAACAAATGTTTACCAAAGAACGTGTTTTTGAAAAAAACACATGGAAGTTACATTAAGTTGTATCCTTGCATAGGTATAATTTTTTGGTGGTCGCCTTGTTTTGCCAGGTGATTCTGTGACGTCCAGTTGAATGCCTACACACTGTCATTCTCGACTCGGAATAGGTTTAGGCGATAAAACCAGGTCATATGATGGAAGGTCATGCCAAGCTGGAAATGACCTATTTCTCATGTGGAGGCACGATACATTTTTCTACTTCCTACTAATTTGCTTGTAACAATGTACTGAAGTTTTGTGGTTATAACACCCTCTAACTCTGTTAAATTCAATCCACTAGTGGAATATAAACCTTTGTTTTGGGAACACGCCAAAAACCTCTTGATCTGTATTTAAAAATGTTTTTTCACAAAAGTTGAAGAAACTGATTAAATCCAGCAAAATTTTCTGACGTGTACTCTGTTGTTTTGTTCTTGGATTTTATTTACTAAAGCCAGTTGGGTCTGACAACAAGGCTGTGATTTCTTCTCACTTCTCACTGGTCAGAACACTGGACTCAATTGAGAGCACCTGGGTTCGAATCCTCTTGCTGGCGTGTTGAACCTTGGGCAGTTTCGTTCAAACTCAGCTGTATAAATTAGTACCTGGCTACAAATAGAGGTGGATATCTGAACAAATAGTCTTCATGCAGTAATTAAAGCATGACTGAATGTTTCCTAGTAAAGTCGAGATGGCGTTGAAATTAACAGGTCTGCCAGGGGGTGAAGTGTAAAGTGCTTCGAACAGTCCCAAGGACTGGATATTGCGTATGTAAGAACGCACCTTTACCTTTTGTTAGTTTAGTGTGTAACTGATGAAAATCATTAACAAGGAATTTAATTGTGGTGTGAGTGTTTTTAAAGCTCCGTCCTCAAGTAGATTTTTCTCTCTTCTCGTTTAAGATTCATTTTACGAAAAAATTTGAACCTATATACTGTTGACTGCATCATAGCAGCACATACCAGCACGTTTGTACTGTAGACTACATCATACCAGCACGTTTGTACAAATATATTATTTAGTTTTGGTGAAGTCACTGGACAAACAAGTAATTTATTTTTGACTGGATCTAGTCAAAAAAGTGCAAATATCCAGCTGTGTGCACTATGACATAACACCTATTCTCACTTTCACTTTCATGCGTACATGTTAATAACATCAAAAGAATTGACTGATCAAAGCCAGTTTTCATGTTATTAACAAGTATGCACTCATTTATTCAGCCGACTGTGCATATCACTTAAACTATTCATGTACCTAAGGTTTGAACATCAACAAACCTGATTGGTTAAATCAGTTGAGGACGGAGTTTGGATTTGATTGGACTTAATTTGTGTTTAAACTGGCAACACCAATAATGCACATAACTATAAACTGTAACATTTTTCATAAAGAAACCGTGGCTTGCTTAACTGTTGCGACTGGATAGTTTGCTACTAGATGGCGCATATTGGTTGTTAGTGCGTCACTATGGACTGTGTTGTAGATTGTACAATATTTATTGGTGTGTATTGCGGCAATGCTCGCAGTGTTGTTGCTGTGAGAATTGCGCAGAGCTCGGTTCCTGCCAAACATTCAGCTCATTCTTGTCAGCTTACGCTAAGCTTCTGTCAATGAGCCGATTCTTGTAGGGGTGATCTCAAAACACCACACTTAGGCACCACACTAGTTGGTGTCTAAGGCCCCAGGAATAGGAACAGTACTTACTATCCTCTTCACACCCTAGTTGGTGCCTAGGGCCACAGGAATAGGAACAGTACTTACTTATCCTCTTCACACCCTAGTTGGCGCCTAGGGACACAGGAATAGGAACAGTACTTACTTATCCTCTTCACACCCTAGTTGGCGCCTAGGGACACAGGAATAGGAACAGTACTTACTTATCCTCTTCACACCCTAGTTGGCGCCTAGGGCCACAGGAATAGGAACAGTACTTACTTATCCTCTTCACACCCTAGTTGGCGCCTAGGGCCACAGGAATAGGAACAGTACTTACTTATCCTCTTCACACCCTAGTTGGCGCCTAGGGACACAGGAATAGGAACAGTACTTACTTATCCTCTTCACACCCTAGTTGGCGCCTAGGGACACAGGAATAGGAACAGTACTTACTTATCCTCTTCACACCCTAGTTGGCGCCTAGGGACACAGGAATAGGAACAGTACTTACTTATCCTCTTCACACCCTAGTTGGCGCCTAGGGACACAGGAATAGGAACAGTACTTACTTATCCTCTTCACACCCTAGTTGGCGCCTAGGGCCACAGGAATAGGAACAGTACTTACTTATCCTCTTCACACCCTAGTTGGCGCCTAGGGCCACAGGAATAGGAACAGTACTTACTTATCCTCTTCACACCCTAGTTGGCGCCTAGGGCCACAGGAATAGGAACAGTACTTACTTATCCTCTTCACACCCTAGTTGGCGCCTAGGGACACAGGAATAGGAACAGTACTTACTTATCCTCTTCACACCCTAGTTGGCGCCTAGGGACACAGGAATAGGAACAGTACTTACTTATCCTCTTCACACCCTAGTTGGCGCCTAGGGACACAGGAATAGGAACAGTACTTACTTATCCTCTTCACACCCTACTTGGCGCCTAGGGACACAGGAATAGGAACAGTACTTACTTATCCTCTTCACACCCTAGTTGGCGCCTAGGGCCACAGGAATAGGAACAGTACTTACTTATCCTCTTCACACCCTAGTTGGCGCCTAGGGCCACAGGAATAGGAACAGTACTTACTTATCCTCTTCACACCCTAGTTGGCGCCTAGGGACACAGGAATAGGAACAGTACTTACTTATCCTCTTCACACCCTAGTTGGCGCCTAGGGACACAGGAATAGGAACAGTACTTACTTATCCTCTTCATACCCTAGTTGGCGCCTAGGGCCACAGGAATAGGAACAGTACTTACTTATCCTCTTCACACCCTAGTTGGCGCCTAGAGACACAGGAATAGGAACAGCTAGCATATAATTATTGCAACATGAAAGGACATTTGCATCGATGTAATTCAAATTTTCATGTAGCAGGTGGGGGGGGGGGCGATATTAAATTATCGTGCATTGATGTTTTGAGACCATCCCTCATGTGGACAGCTTGTTTCTATAGCAACTATGCTGTGGCATAGCTGCTGTTTTGTAAATTATTACTGTTTCATTACTGTTTGTTGAGACATTACTGTGAGCACACTTAAGAGTAAAGAAGTCTCTTAATTTTTATTGTAAAATCATGTTATATAGTATAAGCTATATCTATCCTAACATCATGTTATATAGTATAAGCCATATCTATCCTAACATCATGTTATATAGTATAAGCTATATCTATCCTAACATCATGTTATATAGTATAAGCTATATATATCCTAACATCATGTTATATAGTGTAAGCTATATCTATCCTAACATCATGTTATATAGTATAAGCTATATCTATCCTAACAAACATATTTGCCCTGAAACATTAAAATTAATATAGATAATGGTCATCATCATCATATGACGCTGATGACCGTAATTTTGATGATGAACGTCATTTTACAGGTGTTAATGATGCACCTGTCGTATGATCCCGTAAATGCCTGACCCTTGAGGTTTAGGAAAATGGTCAACAGCTGTTCACAAATTTGCTGAACAGCGAGGTTGATATTCATAATATATCTAGTACCATATTCCATCTATTAAGCATACATCCCTTATTAACGTACACCCCTTTTTTAATCGGCAGGATCCTTCATTTTAGTTGACTAGGCAACAACTAAAGTGTCGCCATCTGGTGTTAAACAGTTGGCAACACTTCTTTTCTACACTGGTCACCAAATTACACCACTAGTATTAAACAGTTAGCTTATTGTCTAGAGAAAAAAACTGGGTGTACGCTTATAATAACAGATTCCTTGGCATTTTTCCATGTCCCAATTTTTATTTTATGATGAAAACAATGCGACTGTATACCTATAATTGTGTGCTGGATATTTAGTGAAGATGTCACAAACATTTCTAGTGGGACACATCATGAGTTTCCATAGCAACAGTGGGAGCAGAAATGAGGGCATTAGGTTTTTGGTAAGTGATGGGAGCCTACTTACCTGACAATTAACATTTATTTGCAGACTCAGGTTTTATGCAATCATGAGAGAACATGTAACCATGTCAAGGGTTTCATTTCTGTAAATCATGATATTAGGAAATGCTGAATTTGTTTAGGCATATGATTATACGTAGCTTAGTTAATTCAGCTACGCGTAACGTCACACAGACTGTGTACGTGCATCATTAGTCATGGTAACCTGGCTGTTACATTACCATAACATATTAGTGCATCATTATTGTATGCTTTTGAAGTGTCTTTAATAAATACATTGTTCCTACGTCCTTTTGGAACACATATTTCAAAGCCTGTTTAACCTGTCCGTGCGTGCGTGCATGATTCCCTACATTTCTATACCAATTTAATTGGTGTGTATGAAAAAAACAGTCCAAAAATTTTTATTCAGGAATTTCTTAACATTGCTGGTTAAACCTATCCTCATAGCAATCTTCGCTTTCAGGTAAATTGTAATTTATTTGATATTCCAGATTTAACTCGTCAATTTCTGCCTAAGAATGTTTTAATGGCTACCTTTTTGTGCTCATTATTTAAGCACAAATCCCACCTTTTCCACCATTCGCTCAACAATTGACGATAACGCCATTACAAATACTGAAGACAGTGTAGCCTCTTATTTATTTTTTTACCAGAAATACCCAGGTATTGTCATCGTGGAAAAACACTGGGAAGGTATAAATTGTAGATACAAAATATAAACATGTAATTAAAACTGTATTATGCTAACAAAATGCCCATCCTCCAAGCAGGATGACTTGGTAGTTCATAAGTGCTTACCAAATGTCAGGATACATACAGAGTACTATCACAGAAATGTCCACCTATGACTTGATACTTGGTGCTGCCAGTCAATATCTCGATGGTTTCTTGGAATGTAACTCGAAATTGTGACATAATACTGGCAGTTGTAGTAGTCTCTGGCGATGCCTTGCCCTTGTGTTACGTCACATCAATCATGGAAGACATGCATGACTTTGTAATAGTGTCTGGCGATGCCTTGCCCTTGTGTTACGTAACATCAATCATGGAAGACATGCATGACTTTGTAAACAATTGTACATCATTGTTCGCACAGCATTATGGAGACTTGTACGTAATAACTACAAAAGGTAATAGCGGGGTGGATTAAATTAAACTGTCGACCCAACTGTGGGGTCGTAGAGGAACCCCAGAAAGTTTGGCGCCCGAGATACAAAGCGGCTAGGAGGAGTGGCATAACATACAAACACTTGCTGGATTAGAGAAGATGGAAAAAAATCCTATACATGAAGCAAAAGTTAAAATAGTACTTATTACAGCATGGCAAGCATTTTAAAAAAATCACAAACCCACATTATATAGTATAAACTATATCTATTCCAAAACATTTATTGCTCAAAGATGTTTTATTGAATTTTTAGATATAATTTGATGGTTGTCTGTTTATGAATATTGACCTTGTTCAGCAGGGGTCGCCTAACAGGTGGACCAGAGTGGACTGGTGGACCCGTTATATAGGTAGCACTAGGAGAAGCTTTGTAGGCACAATCATTACAACAATACAAACAATTAAATAACAAGTATATTTCCATACTGTAGGCCCAATAAATAACTTAATTAAGAACAACATCACCATCCCAGTCCGCCCTGGTCTGCCTACTATGCTCTCCCTTCGACTTGAATCATTCGATTGAAAAAAAATTGTGGTTAATCAAAACATATTTAAGTGGTCAAGATGTTGGAACAGGTGTATAGTTTATACTATATAGTTTTTAGTATATAATATATACTATACAGTCTATACTATACGGTTTATACTATATTGTTTATATTATGTAGTTTATATTATATAAAATAAGAAAACTGCGTACTCAGCATGTGTACTTGGCCTATGTACTCAGCATATGAACCTTTAAAACCAAACGCATGCAGTGTTATCATTATGTTATCATTATGCAGGTTCAGAGAAATATGCTTTGAGTTTCTTTCTCTGTTTCCAGTCTTCTGAGTCAGCTTTACAACAACAACATGCTGTCTTGACCACATCATATACTGTTGTCATCAGTAGTGGAAAGTTCTTGTCGAAATATTCAAAGGGCTTGGGGTTGTGTCCCAGTTCTTGCTTTGCTTCGGCAGACCTAAAATAAAAACTCTCAGAATTGTCTATATGAATCATTATTTGTAGAAGTCGAAACAGAAAAAACAAAATTGTTAATGGTGTTATCTATAAACCGCCTGACACATGCATAAATACATTTAATATACAATTTAATTTATTAGGAAGAATTTCGAATGAAAGAAAGAAGTGCATATTAATGGCAGATTTTAACATTGACTTACTTAGGTCTGACACAAACCACCAAACAACAGATTTTATCCATAATATGTTTGCCAATGCATTCTATCCAACAGTTAGCAAACCAACAAGGGTCACAAAACAGACAGCTACACTCATAGACAATATTATAACCAACATTCATGAATATTCAATAAAATCTGGTATCCTTTATAATGACATATCAGATCACTTCCCGATATTTACCTTTTATGAATTAGGGGTGAAAAGAGAAAATGAGTACAACATTGTTTACAAAAGCATGGCTAGCTCAGCAAACATAAGCAAATAAAAAACACAATTACAAACTTCAAACTGGGAGGAGGTTTACAAGGATCAAAACCCCTGCACTTCATATGATACCTTTCTGGAAATACTAAACACACAAATGAATGAATGCTTACCGTGGAAAAAATTTAAAATGAAAACCTGCAAAAGCGAATGGCTCACGAAAGGCATATTAATATCCTGTAGGCAAAAAATCATCTGTTCAAAATATTTAAGTGCAACCCTTCTACCGAAAATGAGATTATCTACAAAAATTAAAAAACAAACTGACTCATGTAATCAGACAGTCAAAGAAAAAATATTTTAAAGACAAATTTGAGCTTAAAAATGATTGCAGAAAAACATGGAGCACCAAAATAAAGTTATAAAGTCCAAAGATAACAAATCTGTAATAACTGATAAATGTATTACATTAGATGGTACTCACTGTACAGACAAAAGGGAAATAGTGGACCATTTCAATAATTATTTTACCAACATAGGTCATCGCCTTAATGTAAACTTAACACAAACAGGTAATGACCCAACACAATTTATAAAATAAAATGCATAAAGTTTTTTCTGTACACCTACATATTCTGAGGAAATAATTAACATAGTAAAAAAACCAAATTCAAAGAAAGCAAGTGGATTCGACAATGTTGATCCACACATTATTAAACAAATTATACCACAAATAGCAAACCAACTTGCACACACTTTCAATAATTCACTTATGACTGGCATTGTGCCCAGCAAACTAAAAATAGCAAAGGTTATCCCCTTGTATAAAAGTGAAAACCCTGAATTATTCTCAAATTATAGACCTATTTCTATCCTTCCATGCCTCTCAAAAATACTGGAACACCTAATGTACAATAGGCTTTACATTTTTTTAGCAGAACACAACATAATATCAAAAAAACAATACGGATTTAGGAAAAACTATTCTACGCATATGGCACTGATTGATTTGGTTGATAAAATATCAAGTAACATGGACCATAAAAAGTATAATATAGGCGTTTTTCTTGATCTCTCCAAGGTTTTCGATTCAATCGATCACAACATTTTAATAAATAAACTTTAATGCTACAGTATATGAGGTAATGCCTGCAACTGGTTTAAAAGCTATCTTAATAACAGAAGACAGTATGTATCGTATAACCAAGCAGACTCAAAATATATGACAATTACATGTGGAGTTCCACAAGGATCTATATTAGGCCCATTACTCTTTATTTTATATATAAATGATATTGAAAATGTATCAGATATCCTAAATCCTATACTGTTTGCAGATAACACAAGTCTCTTTCATGCTCATATATGCTTCAACACTCTCATCAAAGAGGTAAACATAGAAATACAAAAACATGGTTCCATACCAACAAACTTTCCCTAAACATCAAAAAGTAAAATTTTATTATATTCACACCAAAGGGAAAAAAATACAATAGCAACAGTGCCTTAATACAAGTAGATGCAAACAAAATAAAGCATGTCAAATTCACCAAATTCCTAGGGATATTTATAGATGAGCACTTAAGTTGGACAACTCATATTGACAACCTATCAAAACAAGTAGCACGGAATGTGGGAATGTTTAACAAATTAAAACATTTTCTCCCTATGTATATAATGAGAACTATTTATTGTTCATTGGTCCTATCACATTTACAATATTGCACTCTATTGTGGGAAAATTCATATTGTACAAACTTAAACAAACTAAGAATACTACAGAAGAAACCTATTAGGATAATCACAAATTCTCTTTCCATCGCACACATTGATCCTCTATTCTCAAAGTTAAAACTATTAAAATTGGATGACCTATATAAACATCAACTAGGTATTTTATGTATAAAGCAGCAAATAACAAACTCCCAGATTCTATGTCATCAATGCTTACGAGAATACAAAATATCCACAAACATAATCTAAGAAACCAAAATAGCTATTATGTCCAAAACATAAGAACAAACAGCAGGATATGTACAATAAACTATTCAGGACCAGTATTCTGGAATGCATTACCTAGTAAATTAAAACAGCTTGTGTCCATTTAAAAATAAACTGAAAGAATTGTTCCTCTCTAAATATCAATGACCTTACAGTAAACACAGCAAATAAGAAACTTTGTATTTGTACAAAATGTACTCTATATCTACATTTATTTTCACATGGTGGAGAAGACCATGTGTTTCATGCTTATGTAATATTTAATGTAGTCAGGATCATGTATTACTTAATGTATTCATGCTCACATTTAATGACTACATGACAGTTGTGTAGTAACCATGAATTGATGTTCATGTAGTATTTAATGTATTGATGTTCGTGTAGTATTTAATGTATTCATGGTTCCTGCATTACTTAATGTGTTCATGTTCACATTGTAACGTATTCATGTGCAATAATTAGTTAGGTTATTAGTGTAGTATTTGTTCATAAAATTCTAATTACAATTTGTATGTACATATTTAAGCAATTTTTTATTTTTTTTACATTATATTGTATTTCACTTACAATAATGTTGTTTAGTATATGTTTTTGGCTTAATCCTAAGGAAATAAAATAATTATGTTGATTTATTTCTGGGTGGTCCTCGTCATAAGCCCCGCGGGGTTTCTAGAGGATCTCCTTGGTTGCTCTGCTATTCGTATAATCTCTGACTTATATCATATTGTAAGTATCTTAAAATGTATGTGTAGCCAAAATAAAGTTATTCATTCACATGTAACATAACGACAATTAAATAGATAAATATGAAAGTTTGTGAGAACAACTGGGTCAGGAGAATTACAGGAGCAAATGGGGCAGATAGGATGAGATAGCTAGGCCGATTTCTGACGAAGCCTTGCTGATTTATTTAATGTAGGTATATTTCATAACCTGGTGACACTTGGTTGGAATTACAATGTACAGGCCAATGTCAATGAACCAACACAATTTTTTGTATAAATATATAATTAATTTCAAGTCAACAATATGGATTTGAACCCAAATAAAATGGCATTTCTAAATTGTGAGCCCTCTAGCGCGTTTTAAAGAGACAAACTCACCTCCATTACTATTTCATAACTGGGAGGATATGGACATCTCACTACAGCAGACCTGCCTTCTATGGAGCCTCCGATGAGCAGACACCTGCCACGGACGGACTGTTTTACCATGTTAATGTCCCTCTGATGTGGGGACAGCTGGTTAACGCGGACAGGGTATTTTGATTTTCTGTCCCTGCTAAGGCAGACAGTAATAATTATTTTTGTGATTTTTTCTCAAAATATTTTATTTCCAAAATGGCGAAGGACAAACAGCACGCTGTGTAGTGGGAAAACAACGTTATATCGCAGATTCGGATATAAGGTGGTCGGTCGTGGACCTGATTTTTGCCGCCCGGGGGAAATGCGGCCTCCTTAAACCTACTTAGAATTTCTTTGACAATTCTCAAGAAACAGGTGAACAATGTCAATGAACGAATGTCAACGTGTTGTTTGCTTTGCGCTGCAGCCATCATCAATCGCTGATGTTGGCTTCGCTTAGACGGTATGAAATTGCAATCCAGATTCACAAATACGCCTCGCATAACAATCAGATAGTCTTAAATACAATTTAGTATGCAGTATCAATATGTGGTGAAATGGCATGCTTCCAATGCATCGTAAATCTAAACGTTGCGAAACAAACATGCCAAATGCCTAACCCAAGGCGCTACCGGTGCGCAAAAATACGAATTTGTCATCCGCATATCAAACGATGAATCGATGCTAATTAGTCAAAGTGCGGCATAAATTTATACTTCGGTCGACATCAATTGAAAATCAAGGTGAAATGATTATTAATTCTGCCTATTGTCATTTTCTATGTTTAATCAGCTTACATACTGCGTGTGTCAACTCATATACGTTTTTGCTGCTCAAATGAAGGTTGTTATTTTCGATTCGTAGGCCTATTAGTTCAGTACATCGTCATTCCATAACGGTGTACATATATGTATTTTATTCAGTTCAAGATTCAACAGGGTGTGACATTAAAAATTAATACACATTGATGTTAGCTGACTTGTTTAATAAGCTCTATAAACTGCGTGTTGCCATATAAGACATTGCTGCAAGCACACAGTGGCTTCGACAGCGTTCTTGGACTTTGTTCAGCGGGCGGTGATCGCTGTTGTTTAGTAGCTCCCTGGTGGCAGACATGGGAACACCTAACGCGCCTTATTTGTAGTATATGTACCTCAGTTAAATCCTTACTGTACAGCCTGTTTATGTATTGTTAAGTTAATTGATAACATCCGTCATCCGTCTGCCATATATGTGTAGTACTGAACCCTCCACTCCAACATGCCTGTTCCTCCGATGAGGGGACACCTGCCAAAAGGCTGCCATGTAGGGACACTTTTGCTTGGATACAGAAGTGTCCATTCAAGGCAGGTACTACTGTACTTTGGACCCTCACAGGTTAACATTATGAATTATCCAGAGTCGTAATTAAACATTTTAACAAATTTAATCAGTGGTAATCCTTTCCAGTAAATGAGACCTACTGTTCGTCATAATGTTCACTGATGTTCCTCATGGTTCGGAGAAGTTTACAGACAGATTCCATAAATGCTGGAGTCTTGAAAGGCTTCTGATGTGTCAGCAAAGGAATCACACTCAGATCTTTCTGTAAGAAAACGTCACTCAGCTATAACTTGATAAAAGTTTATCAGTGGTGATTTATTAGGGTATTTTAATAACAGTTTATAATCCAACCTTAAAGGGAATGTACAGTGATTTTCATTGGTTAACTGACATGCAGCTAGATGGCGTGTCATATCATTAAAATGCCCAAATGCTCAAAATTGAATTTTTTAGTATATCTAAATTAACAATGTTATGTACTTCATGTTTCAATCTTTATTGCTCTAGTGTATTTACTGAAACAATTGTATAAAACTGGCATTTGATGGATTAATACACCATCCATTACATTTGATGGACTAATACACCATCCATTACATTTGATGGACTAATACACCATCCATTACATTTGATGGACTAATACACCATCCATTACATTTGATGGACTAATACACCATCCATTACATTTGATGGACTAATACACCATCCATTACATTTGATGGACTAATACACCATCCATTACATTTGATGGACTAATACACCATCCATTACATTTGATGGACTAATACACCATCCATTATATTTATCCTTCAAAATTGAAGATTTGTTGGTCAGCACTTTATATGTAGTAAAGATGTATGTATATACGTCATAAAACTAGCATAATTTAATCAATCGCCAAATTGTGTATTTTCAAAACTATCTACAGACAAAAGATGGTGATAGTAACATGTTTTTTGTGGATATTATTTTTAACCAAGTGAAATATTATAAATGCTAATAAATTAATTATTACAATGTCCTGTAAAACTGTTGTTTGTTTAACCAATGAAAACTGTCATTTGGTTAACCAATGAAAACTGTCGTACATTCCATTTAAACAGTAAGACGATGTTCAGAAGAAACTGACTCGCCTCCTGGTGAGAATCTTGACAATGATTATGCTGCCATCTAGTGATTAAATATGAAGATTTCCAAAAGCAGCAGATAAACAAAAACATTGAACATAATAAAATACACACTGTCGTGATTGATTGTGGACAAACTGGACAGTGGACACATGAACACTGGTTGTGGACAAACTGGCCAGTGGATACATCAACATTGATTGTGGATATACTGGCCAGTCAAGAGTGGATACATCAACATTGATTGTGGATAGACTGGCCAGTGGATACATCAACATTGATTGTGGATAAACTGGCCAGTGGATACATCAAGTTCAACATTGATTGTGGACAAACTGGCCAATGGATACATCAACACAGATTGTGGACAAACTGGCCAGTGGATACATTAACACTGATTGTGGACAAACTGGACAGTGGATACATCAACATTGATTGTGGATAAACTGGCCAGTGGATACATCAACATTGATTGTGGACAAACTGGCCAGTGGATACATCAACATTGATTGTGGATAAACTGGCCAGTGGATACATCAAGTTCAACATTGATTGTGGACAAACTGGCCAATGGATACATCAACACAGATTGTGGACAAATTGGCCAGTGGATACATCAAGTTCAACATTGATTGTGGACAAACTGGCCAGTGGATACATCAACATTGATTGTGGATAGACTGGCCAGTCAAGAGTGGATACATCAACATTGATTGTGGATAGACTGGCCAGTGGATACATCAACATTGATTGTGGACAAACTGGCCAGTGGATACATCAACATTGATTGTGGATAGACTGGCCAGTCACAAACTGGACAGTGGATACATCAACACTGATTGTGGACAAACTGGCCAGTGGATACATCAACATTGATTGTGGATAAACTGGCCAGTGGATACATCAAGTTCAACATTGATTGTGGACAAACTGGCCAATGGATACATCAACACAGATTGTGGACAAACTGGCCAGTGGATACATTAACACTGATTGTGGACAAACTGGACAGTGGATACATCAACACTGATTGTGGACAAACTGGCCAGTAGATACATCAAAATGTCATGGAGTCTGTTCTTATAAGCATACATAAAAATTTGTTTCTCTAGACAATAACATAACTGCATAACACTAGTGATGTCATTTGGGGACTAGTGTAGAACAACTGTTTAACACCAGATAGTGACACTTTTCAGTTGTTCTACACTAGTAAAATAAAAAAATTATGGATCCTACTGATTGAAAAATTGGTGTATGCTAATTAGAGCATTTAAGCTTAATAGCTTGAATACAGTATTTATTAATTTGAAGAATAATAATTCAATGGTTTGGTTTTAGCTGGATTGCAATATAATAATGTAATGCTTACCCAATCTTTTCCATTTGATAACACAACTGCTTTGGTCTTTTCGATCGCTTTCCTGACTGAACACGCCTTGTGTTGCTCGGATTCACTTGGAACAACAACGAGGAAGTAGTGTCACAAACAAACAGTAGTGACTAAATTACTTTAATTCTGTACTTGAATAAAAGTAATTTGCCTCAAAACTACTCGAGACAAGTACTTTGTGAAAAAGTACTTGAGTAAAAGTACAACACTTAGAAATAACAACAAAATCATGAGTAATATTATATATATATTACACAGCTCCTTGAACATAATGCTCACTGGAATGCTTGGAATATTACATTATCATTAATGAGAGTTCACAACATCAAATAATATAAGTTAAATACAGAACTAAATGAACAACGAGGCACAATCTGTCTTTTTATCGACCTGTTCCACAGGGGTATGGGAGGAGCTAGATTGTACAACAGGATAGATATTCTCAGGTGTGTTTGGATTAGAGTAGCTAGAGGGTCAGTCCTGTAGTAGTACCCCAGGAGTTGGTATGTGGCCTCTCAGGGAAGCTGGTCAAATGTAATACTCTGCCTCTAGCACTGTTCTTACTAAAATTAACAAAAACATTTGATGCTGTTGATGTTATCTAGCTTGATAATCCCCCGCCTTCCCACCTTCCCATGTCTTCCCACCTTCCCATGTCTTCCCACCTTCCCATGTCTTCCCACCTTCCCATGTCTTTGATTGATTGATTGTTTATTTAGGATCAACAATGTTAAGAAATGGTGCTCCATGGGTACAACACGTACAGATGTACATATACATACAGTAACAATACAATGAATACAGTACAGAATACAACGTTTTTCATGTACCCATTATCATCAAATGTAGTGCATAATGTTGGTGAAAAGTTAGGGTGGCATGATAATGTGCAGGAAATGGTATACAAAGATTCCAAATCACGTAATTTCCTACAGATGTCTATTAAACTTTGTTGCAGATTCCAAGTTTACTGTATGCAGAGCTTTCTTGAATTGTATTTTGGATGTCAAGTTTACTATGCGTTCGAGTAGTATGTTCCAGGTAGACACAACTCCATTAAAATTTTTTGTTTGTTATATCAAGTCTAAAGGGTGTTGTTTTACACATAAATCCGTGAACGCTAGTTGAAATTGTGGTATTTATAACAGGGTGATTACAAGAAATGAGGTTATTTTCAGATACAATGACATGTCCAGGATATTGTCTACCATGACCAGGTCATTATAAATCTTTTCGAGTCTCTCTAGTTTAAGATATTTGAGTCTCATGACTGGTGTTTCTCAAGGGTCAATTTTTGGACCACTCTTATTTATAATTTAAATAAATGACAGCTCTTTCTAGTGACCTTTTTATAATTTATAACTGATACTGATGACATGGCCCTAACTAGTACACTAAATAATGTTGATGGTCCAAGTGGCCAAATGAAAAGTAATAATATAAACACAGAACTGAATAAGATTAGCAACTGGTTACAAGCCAACAAACTTTCACTAATTGTCCAAAAAACTAAATTTACGATATTTCACATAGAAAAAAAGAAAAGAAAGTAGAAATCCTGTTATTGCAAATAGACGGGGCAAGCACTGATTGTGTAAATAATTTTGGGTTTTACACTAAATAACCACTTAAACTGGCAGTCATACAAATCGAATAGCTAACAAAATCAATAAAACAATTGGAATCTTCAACCAACATAAACACATATTAGTAGTACCACAAAATATATTATCTGCTACGTACACTGCTCTCATTCCTCCTCATATTAGTCATGGTATACTGGTATGGGGTCATGGTATACTGGTATGGGGTCATGGTATACTGGTATGGGGTCATCAGGTACACTGAATCTTCAAACTACAAGGAAAAAACAATAATTTCACTGAGTAAATATAATGCACACCCAGAATCTATTTTAAAGAAACTTCAATTTCTAAAGTTAGATGATATCCATAAACTCCAGCAACTTAAAGTGTTATTACAAATTAGTCAATACTGATCTAATTGAATATTTTCACCACATCCCTTACATGCACACTTTTGAAATTCATCCACACTACACATGAAGAAAAAATAATCTGTTTATTCCCAGTAATGAATATATAAAAAGTATATCTGGGAGTATGTCCGAGACAGTTAACAAAACTCCAAGCATTATCACTGATAACATTTATACACATAGTTTATATGGTTTCACCACTAACATAAAAAACATGTAATTATTAACTTCAGTGCCTTGTTCCTAATTGTTACATCTGTAAGATTTTAAATACTTTAAACTGAATACTACATTTTACTGCGTTTAATTTATATTGGTTTTATATTTACTTTTTATGGTCTGTTTTTATCTTGGCATTTACATAATTATTAGTTATTTTGACAAAAGGTGGCTCCCATGTTAGCGACATGTGTTTGTCTTAACGGGAGTCTCCTTGACCTTTATATTTGTAATCTGTATTAATTACTTCAACTTGTACAAATGGTCAAAATAATGTCTGTCTGTCTGTCTGTCTGTCCCAGACATGTCTTATCAGCCGACACAAATACTGAAATAACAGCTTTTAGCAGCTAGCACAGTTGATTACCTGGTAAATGCTGGGGCTAGAATTAATCAAAAGACAGCCCAGTGCATCAGAAGCCTGCTATTGATAATACAATATAAGTGCCGTGCTATGGGTCAGTGTGAACAAGCCATTTACTTATTATAAAGCAGTGCAAATAATATGAGGGGTTTCTGACTGGAAAAAAAATGCTGCCAAATAGCAGAGTATAAATTCTTTACTCTTTAGTTCTGTAAACTAATCATTATTATGGATTTATTAAACATCTCAATATGAATTTTATTCGTGAAGTAAAATGTTTAATGCTGCCCTAAGCCGATAAGGCCATTGCTGAGAACTGGCAAAAATCGGTACAGTTCTCGATCCATGATGCACGTTCGCTCATGAATATCAGAATTGCATCAGTGAGAGTGTATGGGGATTATCAACACAATGTCGAAGTCACAAATTTTAATATTTTTTGTATGTAAGTAAAAAGTTACTTTACATAAAACTTCTTCGTTACAAGTATTTAGTCCAAGTTGTAACTTTGTTACATGCCAATTCCTTTAAATAACTACGTAAGTATTGTAACGAAGTACTTTTACTTCTGATAATTTATTGAATACAACAACTATGACATGTAAATCTACCACACCTCAGTAGTATGTTGTTAGATGTATGGGAGTGTGTGCAAGGAGGGAGGTAGAGGGACGTCCAGATGTGTGAAAGTGAGTGCAAGGAGGGAGGTAGAGGGACGGCCAGATGTGTGAGAGTGAGTGCAAGGAGGGAGGTAGAGGGACGTCCAGATGTGTGAAAGTGAGTGCAAGGAGGGAGGTAGAGGGACATCCAGATGTGTGGGAGTGAGTGCAAGGAGGGAGGTAGAGGGATGGCCAGATGTGTGGGAGTGAGTGCAAGGAGGGAGGTAGAGGGACGTCCAGATGTGTGGGAGTGAGTGCAAGGAGGGAGGTAGAGGGACGGCCAGATGTGTGGGAGTGTGTGCAAGGAGGGAGGTAGAGGGATGTCCAGATGTGTGAGAGTGAGTGCAAGGAGGGAGGTAGAGGGACGTCCAGATGTGTGAGAGTGAGTGCAAAGAGGGAGGTAGAGGGACGGCCAGATGTGTGGGAGTGAGTGCAAGGAGGGGGGTAGAGGGACGGCCAGATGTGTGGGAGTGAGTGCAAGGAGGGAGGTAGAGGGATGGCCAGATGTGTGGGAGTGAGTGCAAGGAGGGAGGTAGAGGGACGTCCAGATGTGTGGGAGTGAGTGCAAGGAGGGAGGTAGAGGGACGTCCAGATGTGTGAGAGTGAGT
Source organism: Lamellibrachia satsuma (assembly GCA_033239005.1). Classification (NCBI taxonomy): domain Eukaryota; kingdom Metazoa; phylum Annelida; class Polychaeta; order Sabellida; family Siboglinidae; genus Lamellibrachia; species Lamellibrachia satsuma. The sequence continues at coordinate 1,735,324 of BSQZ01000087.1, read as the reverse complement.
GCAAGGAGGGAGGTAGAGGGACGTCCAGATGTGTGAGAGTGAGTGCAAGGAGGGAGGTAGAGGGACGTCCAGATGTGTGGGAGTGAGTGCAAGGAGGGAGGTAGAGGGACGGCCAGATGTGTGGGAGTGAGTGCAAGGAGGGGGGTAGAGGGACGGCCAGATGTGTGGGAGTGAGTGCAAGGAGGGAGGTAGAGGGACGGCCAGATGTGTGGGAGTGAGTGCAAGGAGGGAGGTAGAGGGACGGCCAGATGTGTGGGAGTGAGTGCAAGGAGGGAGGTAGAGGGACGGCCAGATGTGTGGGAGTGAGTGCAAGGAGGGAGGTAGAGGGACGGCCAGATGTGTGGGAGTGAGTGCTAGGAGGGAGGTAGAGGGAAGGCCAGATGTGTGGGAGTGAGTGCAAGAAGGGAGGTAGAGGGAAGGCCAGATGTGTGGGAGTGAGTGCAAGGAGGGGGGTAGAGAGACGGCCAGATGTGTGGGAGTGAGTGCTAGGAGGGAGGTAGAGGGACGGCCAGATGTGTGGGAGTGAGTGCAAGAAGGGAGATAGAGGGACGGCCAGATGTGTGGGAGTGAGTGCAAGGAGGGAGGTAGAGGGACGGCCAGATGTGTGGGAGTGAGTGCAAGGAGGGGGTAGAGGGACGGCCAGATGTGTGGGAGTGAGTGCAAGGAGGGGGTAGAGGGACGGCCAGATGTGTGGGAGTGAGTGCTAGGAGGGAGGTAGAGGGACGGCCAGATGTGTGGGAGTGAGTGCAAGGAGGGGTAGAGGGACGGCCAGATGTGTGGGAGTGAGTGCAAGGAGGGTAGAGGGACGGCCAGATGTGTGGGAGTGAGTGCAAGGAGGGAGGTAGAGGGACGGCCAGATGTGTGGGAGTGAGTGCAAGGAGGGGGTAGAGGGACGGCCAGATGTGTGGGAGTGAGTGCAAGAAGGGAGATAGAGGGACGGCCAGATGTGTGGGAGTGAGTGCAAGGAGGGAGGTAGAGGGACGTCCAGATGTGTGGGAGTGAGTGCAAGAAGGGAGGTAGAGGGACGGCCAGATGTGTGGGAGTGAGTGCAAGAAGGGAGATAGAGGGACGGCCAGATGTGTGGGAGTGAGTGCAAGGAGGGGGAGAGGGACGGCCAGATGTGTGGGAGTGAGTGCAAGGAGGGGGTAGAGGGACGGCCAGATGTGTGGGAGTGAGTGCAAGGAGGGGGTAGAGGGACGGCCAGATGTGTGGGAGTGAGTGCAAGGAGTGAGGTAGAGGGACGGCCAGATGTGTGGGAGTGAGTGCAAGGAGGGGGTAGAGGGACGGCCAGATGTGTGGGAGTGAGTGCAGGAGGGGGTAGAGGGACGGCCAGATGTGTGGGAGTGAGTGCAAGGAGTGAGGTAGAGGGACGGCCAGATGTGTGGGAGTGAGTGCAAGGAGGGAGGTAGAGGGACGGCCAGATGTGTGGGAGTGAGTGCAAGGAGGGAGGTAGAGGGACGGCCAGATGTGTGGGAGTGAGTGCAAGGAGGGAGGTAGAGGGACGGCCAGATGTGTGGGAGTGAGTGCAAGGAGGGGGGTAGAGGGACGGCCAGATGTGTGGGAGTGAGTGCAAGGAGGGGGGTAGAGGGACGGCCAGATGTGTGGGAGTGAGTGCAAGGAGGGGGGTAGAGGGACGGCCAGATCAATAGCAAACAAGTTGAAAGGTAAAGTTCTGACACCAGCATGCCTATGTGGTTTTGTCCATAGTTTTTATTAAATTGAGGTTTTGTCCAGAGAGGGTTATGTCCAGAGGGGGTTATGTTCGAGGGGGTTGTGAGCGGAATGAGTTACGTCCGGTTACCGGTCTTAAGACAGTGACACTGACAGAGCAACAACAGAGGCTGTTTGTGGGAATAACTGGGTCCGGAGAGTGACAGGAGCAAAGAGGGCGGATGTAAAGATGACGAATGATCTCAGGGAAGAGATTGGGATGCAGTTCAGCCTACATGTATAGAAATTGACTCACCTGTTTGCGATCTCTGGTTCATTTCCGAAGTCGGCTAAAAAGTCATAACGTCTCTCATGTGTCCACATGTATGGATGGCTAGAAGGAAATAATTCCACATCAGCCTCAAATTATAATTTGTTTAGCAAAGGTTTCTAAGATATTAAATAATTGTCTCTCCTTAAGACCGAATTACTTTGTGCAGTGTAACATTCTTGAAGATGGTGAGCTGGTTTTATGCACATTAATTTGACTCCTGATGAGTGTTGGCCAGTTTTCAACACAAGACAATTCACAAGTGGTAAGTGAAAAAAAGTTGTGGAGAAACAGGCTCGCCACCTAGTGACAATAAACAGACTGACTGCACCCACCTGACCCGATCTTCAGCTGATGGCCTTGATCCAGGGTCAGCCGCAAGCAAGTCCTTCACAAAGTTTCTAGCCAGAGGATCAGAGAGGGCTGACAGATCATATTTGTCCTCCAAAATGTTGCTTTCTACCTTATCATATTTGTCATCTGGAGCAAATGGATGTTTTCCCTTTGTGAGAATATAATAGATCAACATCCCAGCCACCTGAAAAATCATATCACAAACTTGTCAGTATGTCAGTGATAACCAGAAACTCTACCAAAATATGGAATTCTGGCTAAATAAAGTTCTATGACGGAACTGACATCACAAATATCATGTTTCAGGTCTGTAGCCACCGGCGTAGTTTTTGTAAAATTTTGCCTCATTTTGTGATCTCACTGAGTCTCGCATTAGAAACGTCATTAGTCTGATGTAAAATCATATCTCGGTCACTGGAGGTGTAAACATCTGACAAGGTTAACTTTTTTGAAAAAAAAATTATGCATAAACAGGTTTTTGAGATATATTTTTGTATATCTAGTTCGACATCAATTGCCAGGTGGTTTTACTGGTACAACACATCGGTGTATTTTGTATATGTCGTATTTCACTTTATCGGCGAAAATGTATACAAATGTTCGTCATAATCACTACAGGAAAATATTAAATGAATGAATTAATTAAAGTTTATTTCCACATAGGTATATTTGTATGTGGAAATGGAGAAAGTGCAATACTTATTAAACGCTTTCTCCATCCCTGTTAATATGTGCAATAAAATGACGACTATGCTACATAACAACATACCAGACAATTAGTATATGCTACACAACAATATAAAAATTTAAAAAAAAAAAATGCATTGCATACTACCGTACAGTGGTGCTTTTTAAAGGCAAATTCTGGCAATAGCCTCGCTTTGAGAAATGTATCTTTCTGCCGTTCGATATCAGTGAGGTTCACTCAAACCAACTTTTCTAACAAATTGTTTGCACTCCATGAATTAAATAAAAGGTAGTTGTTTTGAATACCGATCCCATGAACAAAAGTGTCTTCAGATTTTTGCGAAAATAACATTATATTTCGTAAGGCACACACCGACCAGTATACATTTTGTATATAAATGCATATGAAAGGCCAGTGAGAGAAATAAGACTTACTTGGACATCGACCGAAGCTGTGTATCTGACGTTGGGCCGTGGTTCGGGCTGCATTTCGGGATGCAGTTTGTTGTTGGCATGGGACTCCAGTACCTCCCGCGCTTGCCAGCACCGAGTTCCTTCAAACAACACCGTACAAACATCAACTAAAAACTGCTGAAATTATCTATAAGGCGTTGAACAATTCATTGCCAAACAACATATAAAAGCTTTTCGTTTTGTACGAATGTCTACATGACCCAACAAAATTATGTATTTAAACAAAAGATTGCACGCACTAATCTAAAGACAATGTGTATATCAATTAACATTGTAAAGTTATGGAATTCCATTGATAGATCATTAATTTATTGCAAGTGTTCATTTTTTTAAAAAGAACTATACCATTCAAGTATTGCACAGATATGCAACACACAAGTAACCCAATTATGGAGAAAAAACGACCTGTATTGCAGTAGAAGGTTTCATGTACTATTCTCTAAAAAAATCACAAATATACCGAGAAGTGAATTGTACAATACACACATACACTTGTATAATTGTATTATTTAGTGTCACTTATAAGTGACAGGGCAAGCAACATAAGCATTACACTTCTTCTTGCCTTTTTTCAACTTGTACTATTGATGTTTAAAATTCAATTGTGTCTGTATATTTACTGCTGATGTTGTTGAAATAAACTTTATTATTATTATTATTATTATTATCATTATAGCTATCAAACATCACAGTCATTACTTTATCTACATGCGCATAACTCCATCTATTACGTAGAACTTTCAAAACAATGAACAATATTGAAATTTCAAAAATAAACTCCCCCTTTATTTGCACTACTCCCCCTCCAAGTTATTTGCACTACTCCCCCTCCCTGTTATTTGCACTACTCCCCTCCCAGTTATTTGCACTACTCCCCCTCCCAGTTATTTGCACTACTCCCCCTCCCTGTTATTTGCACTACTCCCCCTCCCTGTTATTTGCACTACTCCCCCTCCCAGTTATTTGCACTACTCCCCCTCCCTGTTATTTGCACTACTCCCCCTCCCTGTTATTTGCACTACTCCCCTCCCTGTTATTTGCACTACTCCCCCTCCCTGTTATTTGCACTACTCCCCCTCCCAGTTATTTGCACTACTCCCCTTCCCAATTGACCTGCTAAAACCAAAAATACAAACCTACAGCCATTATCATAGTGGCTTTGTTCAAGTGACCAAGTTGATCAACCTTGGGGCAGCTTAGTTCACTCCACGTTCCTTAGTTCACTCCACGTTCCTTAGTTCACGTTGCCTTAGTTCACTCCACGTTTCCTTAGTTCAATCCACGTTGCCTTAGTTCACTCCACGCTGCCTTAGTTCACTCCACGTTGCCTTAGTTCACTCCACGTTGCCTTAGTTCACTCCACATTGCATTAGTTCACTCAATGTTGCCTTAGTTCACTCCCAGTTGCCTTAGTTCACTCCACGTTGCCTTAGTTCACTCCAAGTTGCCTTAGTTCACTCCATGTTGCCTTAGTTCACTCCACGTTGCCATAGTTCACTCCATGTTGCCTTAGTTCACTCCATGTTGCCTTAGTTCACTCCATGTTGCCTTAGTTCACTCCACGTTGCCTTAGTTCACTCAGCTTTATAAACGAGTATCCAGCTGTACACAGTGGTGGATTTATGAGAATGAATAATTTTTACGCAGTAATTACTGTGGCTGAATACTTCCCAGAGAGATGGTGTTGGAAGGAATAGGTCTGCCAGGGGGTGAAGTGAAAAGAAACAAGTCTGCCGGGGGTGAAGTGTAAAGGAACAGGCCTGCCAGGGGGTGAAGTGTAAAGAAACAGGTCTGCCAGGGGGTGAAGTGTAAAGGAACAGGCCTGCCAGGGGGTGAAGTGTAAAGAAACAGGTCTGCCAGGGGGTGAAGTGTAAAGGAACAGGCCTGCCAGGGGGTGAAGTGTAAAGAAACAGGTCTGCCAGGGGGTGAAGTGTAAAGAAACAGGTCTGCCAGGGGGTGAAGTGTAAAGGAACAGGTCTGCCAGGGGGTGAAGTATAAAGGAATTGGTTTGCCAGAGGATGAAGTATAAAGGAATAGGTCTGCCAGGGGTGAAGTGTAAAGGAATAGGTCTGCCAGTGGGGGGGGGGTGTGAAGTGTAAGGTGTAGTGCAAGGTGTAGTGTAAGGTGCTATGAGCTGTCCTGAAGGTTGATATTGTACAGGTATAAGAACTGACTTACTTTATAAACCTGCAAAACCCACTGCAAAACCTATTCCTAAGTCCTTCCTGTAATGACTGGCCAAAGACAAACCCACACACCTGCTGGTCCGCTGTGATAACTGTCCTTATCCTTCTCCAGCTGCTGGCTGATCCCAAAGTCAGCCAACTTCAACGTGACCTTGTCCTTGTCCTTGCCCTTGCAGGTTACCATGAGCAGGTTCTCGGGCTGCAACATCACAGTTTCACTGTTTTAGGTCACTTGATTATTTGAAGGAAAAAGCAAATAATCAAGTGAACTAAATCAGTGACAGGGATTTTGTTAAGTGTGGTTATAGCAGGGACCATTAACCCCAAAGCAGGGACCATTAACCCCAAAGCAGGGACCATTTATCATGCTCAGTCTGTGGCCGAGTCACTACGTACCACAGACCACTGTGGATACACCAAGAACTTATATATAATGTAATTGTACCTGCATTTTAGGATGTAACATCAAGTTATGCAAACAAATTATTGTAATTAATTTATGTAACAAATTATTTTAATTAATTTATATGACAATTTTTGCAAGTTGTGCACATTCCTTTATTAGGTAAACAACATATTAAAATTTCAGGAGTTTAATTTATATAACCATAGAAAATTACCGTTTTGCCTAGTCGACTTTTTCTCCAAAAATAAGCCAATAATGCCCATACGCATGTTCATAACCATGTAACAAATTAATGAAAATATTACGAATTATTGCACAGTAATAAATAGCAAAGGTTACTAATAGTACCTTGTTGACATGAACATTGGAAATGGTTGTGTGTCCGAACTTCGTGCATTTTCAAATTGAAAAAAAAACGCAACAAAAAACTTGCATTGCATAATCGTTCAAATGTACATCATTTGCCACAACTGGTCGCTGCCTTTAGTGTTTGTTAAGGGGGGTATTCAAGGTTGATTTGATAGCACTTGCTTCTTTGTCACACATTTTTTCAAAAGGAAGCAAATGATGCTAAGTCACCAAATAATCAACGTCATAGACAGTATAGTAACGTAAGCAAGAATCGTTGTGGCGAACCATTCGCGATACATAATATAATATGCCGTTTTCACAAAAATCAAAAGATTTTGTCTAAGACATCCATATTCTAAATCACTAACAATTATTTCATCGTTGCAGTGCAAACAAATTGTTAGAAAAGTTGTTTTTAACGAAAAAATTTTGATTATCGAATGACACAAATTATATTATGTACTAGTCTATGACCTAGTCCTAACCTAGGGCCTAGGCTATAGCGAATGGTGCAGCAACCAGTATACAAGTCATTTTTATAAATTCACATAATCAAATAGTCCATAGAATTGTGGATTACTGTGCTGTGCACAAGGAAGCAAAGCAAAACTATGTTTTGTCCGATATCTCAAAAACACCCCATCGTCACTTGATCCCTTCTGCTATTTCATGGCAATAGTTAATATAGTGCCAGACTTCACTAGGTCATTAGTAGTAGTTCGCCACGTGCCAGCATCGTACGCTAACCAGTTCCACAATAATGGAATATTCAGACGCTATTTAAGGATAATGTTGGCCAAGTTCAGTTACTTTAACATTTCGGAATATGCTTTAACAAATGTTACCTTTTCTTATAAGTTTACTTTAAAAAAAATGCCCTATGGACGACTGTCTCTTAGACATCTTAATTAGCTGAACTAGCGCCGCTATGACATGGTTACCGATCTGTCTGCTATGCATGGAGTGGTTACCGATCTGTCTGCTACACGTGAAGTAGTCAATCTGTCCGCTAGGAGCTTGGCGGACTGTCTACTAACTTTGAACCACAAGTAATGCTATGAATTGTGGGAAGTAAATATGCTTTGGCAATGTGTAAAATGTCTGTGCAAATGATTTAAAACTGCCGTTTATTAACGCTAAATGATATTCGTTTACAGTTGCTGTTTTGCTGCCAGATGTCGTGATCATCAACGATCACTGACCTGTCTGTGGGACGTCGACGCTGCAATGTTTAACGCAAAAGCTGGTCGGTCATTAGCCGACATGAGGGACAATAAAAATCGGCCTGTGTGTATGTAGTTGTACCTGAGACAGAGTGTCCACTATGTGTATGTAGTTGTACCTGAGACAGAGTGTCCACTATGTGTATGTAGTTGTACCTGAGACAGAGTGTCCACTATGTGTATGTAGTTGTACCTGAGACAGAGTGTCCACTATGTGTATGTAGTTGTACCTGAGACAGAGTGTCCACTATGTGTATGTAGTTGTACCTGAGACAGAGTGTCCACTATGTGTATGTAGTTGTACCTGAGACAGAGTGTCCACTATGTGTATGTAGTTGTACCTGAGACAGAGTGTCCACTATGTGTATGTAGTTGTACCTGAGACAGAGTGTCCACTATGTGTATGTAGTTGTACCTGAGACAGAGTGTCCACTATGTGTATGTAGTTGTACCTGAGACAGAGTGTCCACTATGTGTATGTAGTTGTACCTGAGACAGAGTGTCCACTATGTGTATGTAGTTGTACCTGAGACAGAGTGTCCACTATGTGTATGTAGTTGTACCTGAGACAGAGTGTCCACTATGTGTATGTAGTTGTATCTGAGACAGAGTGTCCACTATGTGTATGTAGTTGTACCTGAGACAGAGTGTCCACTATGTGTATGTAGTTGTACCTGAGACAGAGTGTCCACTATGTGTATGTAGTTGTATCTGAGACAGAGTGTCCACTATGTGTATGTAGTTGTATCTGAGACAGAGTGTCCACTATGTGTTTGTAGTTGTACCTGAGACAGAGTGTCCACTATGTGTGTGTAGTTGTACCTGAGACAGAGTGTCCACTATGTGTATGTAGTTGTACCTGAGACAGAGTGTCCACTATGTGTGTGTAGTTGTACCTGAGACAGAGTGTCCACTATGTGTATGTAGTTGTACCTGAGACAGAGTGTCCACTATGTGTGTGTAGTTGTATCTGAGACAGAGTGTCCACTATGTGTATGTAGTTGTACCTGAGACAGAGTGTCCACTATGTGTGTGTAGTTGTATCTGAGACAGAGTGTCCACTATGTGTATGTAGTTGTACCTGAGACAGAGTGTCCACTATGTGTGTGTAGTTGTATCTGAGACAGAGTGTCCACTATGTGTATGTAGTTGTACCTGAGACAGAGTGTCCACTATGTGTATGTAGTTGTATCTGAGACAGAGTGTCCACTATGTGTATGTAGTTGTACCTGAGACAGAGTGTCCACTATGTGTATGTAGTTGTACCTGAGACAGAGTGTCCACTATGTGTATGTAGTTGTACCTGAGACAGAGTGTCCACTATGTGTATGTAGTTGTACCTGAGACAGAGTGTCCACTATGTGTATGTAGTTGTACCTGAGACAGAGTGTCCACTATGTGTATGTAGTTGTACCTGAGACAGAGTGTCCACTATGTGTATGTAGTTGTACCTGAGACAGAGTGTCCACTATGTGTACTATGTCCACTATGGATGATCTCACCAAATACAGAAAAGAAGTTAAAGACGGCATATCTAGGAGGGGGAGGCTGGGGGGCAAAGGGGGAGGCTGGGGGGCAAAGGGGAAGGCCGGGGGGGCAATGGAGAGGCTGGGGGGGCAAAGGGTGAGGGTGGGGGGGCAAAGGGGGAGGCCAGGGGGGGCAAAGGGGGAGCTCAGTTACCCATTAGTTTACAATGCAGTGACACAACAGGCTATATGGAAAAAAATAAGCCATGGGGCAATGCTTTTTTATGGCCTCCTAAATATGCCACTGTTAAAGCTTGATGTATTAAAAACTAATTAACACCAACCTTCAGATCGCGGTGTAGTAACTTGTGTCTGTGGATGTGCTGTAGTCCTTCTAACAGGTCTTTGACTAAGTCGACAGCGACTTTGTCCCAACCTACTTCAGGTTGGTTGTGTTGCCAACATTTCAAAGTGTCATCACACAGCTCGATGGCGATGTAGCCAAAATCCCCTTCAGGCCATTCTTTCAGCTAAACCCAATGTTGGACGTGACATCAGTGTTCTCTATAATGATGTTATTTTAGTGATACAAAATAAACATATATATATATATATGGATCTCTGAATTTCAATGTTGGATTCACATGTTTGGGGCAGCATGTTTTTAATGTTTGTTTCCAATACAGGGTGTAACACTCACTTCTCTAGATTGTTAAAAGAAAATAGTACAAAATATTGAATCTATCAGACACATACTCTCAGTTATGTGTATTTATTTCATAGTCCATAAGTGGTTTATCATAATTGACGGAGGATTATTACTGAAGTGTGAGACGGATGGAAGCCCTCTTGACCAGAGAGACAACACTGATCAAGAATCAAGACACGGGGGCCACCAAGTCAGCCATGCATGGGGCAGCCTGCTATACCAGTCCTATAATTCAGTTCCTGAAATGGGTAACCGATGATTGCCAAAACGTTGACGTGAGTAAACCTACCTCAGTAGTGCAGCGTCCAAAGAGACTATTCTATTGACATAAAAATAGGTTTGGAACGGCATGGGGAGCATTTCAATCTCATAAAAATGTGGGGGTCAAAGGGTATAAATATAAAGACCAAAATAAGAGGCCAAAGGGTGTAAACATAAAGAAGAAAATAAGAGGCCAAAGGGTGTAAGCATAAAGACCAAAATTAGAGGCCAAAGGGTGTAAACATAAAGACCAAAATAAGAATTGTCAACAGCAATGTTATACCTGTGTTGCTATATTGCTCTGAAATATGGTAAAAAGAAAAAAGGAACAGTAATTACCAAGTTTCTAGACCAGATGCTTGTACAGACTTGTAAACATCAAATTAATGGAACAAATTCATCACCAGAGCCAATCAAGTCAACAATATTGAAAAGAAGGTGGAGATACCTGGGCCGTGTCCTTAGAATGCTGCCAACAAGAACACAAAAGAAGATGGAGATACCTGGGCCATGTCCTTAGAATGCTGTCAACAAGAACACAAAAGAAGGTGGAGATACCTGGGCCATGTCCTTAGAATGCTGTCAACAAGAACACAAAAGAAGATGGAGATACCTGGGCCGTGTCCTTAGAATGCTGCCAACAGGAACACAAAAGAAGATGGAGATACCTGGGCCGTGTCCTTAGATTGCTGTCAACAAGAACACAAAAGAAGATGGAGATACCTGGGCCGTGTCCTTAGAATGCTGCCAACAAGAACACAAAAGAAGATGGAGATACCTGGGCCGTGTCCTTAGAATGCTGTCAACAAGAACACAAAAGAAGGTGGAGATACCTGGGCCGTGTCCTTAGAATGCTGTCAACAAGAACACAAAAGAAGATGGAGATACCTGGGCCATGTCCTTAGAATGCTGTCAACAAGAACACAAAAGAAGGTGGATATACCTGGGCCGTGTCCTTAGAATGCTGTCAACAAGAACACAAAAGAAGATGGAGATACCTGGGCCGTGTCCTTAGAATGCTGCCAACAAGAACACAAAAGAAGATGGAGATACCTGGGCCATGTCCTTAGATTGCTGTCAACAAGAACACAAAAGAAGATTGAGATACCTGGGCCGTGTCCTTAGAATGCTGTCAACAAGAACACAAAAGAAGATGGAGATACCTGGGCCGGGTCCTTAGATTGCTGTCAACAAGAACACAAAAGAAGATGGAGATACCTGGGCCGTGTCCTTAGAATGCTGTCAACAAGAACACAAAAGAAGATGGAGATACCTGGGCCGTGTCCTTAGAATGCTGTCAACAAGAACACAAAAGAAGATGGAGATACCTGGGCCGTGTCTTTGAATGCTGCCAACAAGAGCACAAAAGTTACCTTATATGAGACTATGTTGTCATGGTGTTTCAACTTTGCCAGATTTTCAACTTCCTTTTCCAAACGTTTGTTATGCTTCTTGAGCACTCTCTTCACCGCCACCTCTCTCCCGTCCACCAGCAAACCCACATACACCGAGGTCCCATCACAGCTACAACTCAGAGTAATGCAGAGACTGAGTTTCTCTCAGTCAGTGGTACTTCAAAAATCATTGGCCCCAATTGCAATACTGTATAATATTCAAGATCTATGCACTTACTTATCAAGTTACCAGCACATTTACAACTGTCAGATCCATAACGTGACTTTTTGCCTAGCAACATCAACAACAGATCCGTCAAAGTAACAAGAAACATGTCCACCGCAAATGTGAAACTATCAGACATTCCATCGTATCCATTTCAAATATTTCTGTCGATTATTAAACAGTTTCGGGAACGGGAGAAAACTAATTCCATTTTATTTAAAGTTTCGGGGTATTTGGTGTTCATACTACAAGTTCCTCCATGTACGTATCTTCACCTTTTTTCAAACTCTGTCACTCCGTCTTTTAATATGTAAACATGGTTTTTTAGACAAAGCTTGATGGAGGTCTGTATCACAGGGTATAGGTTTGTAACATTGTACTGTATCTAACAGTTACCAGGGTTTAAAAAAATCATGATTTAAAAAAAAAAATTTAATCGGATTTTTTTTATTGAAATCAGATTTTTTTATTTATTTGATTTTTTAAAAATCTGGTATACACAGTGTCATAAAATATTTGACTATCAGGCTATCTGGTGTCAATACAGCTACACAAGTGTGCGCACATTGTGCTTTTGTATTAAAAAACAAACAAAACTTTTTTTTCTCAATGCTTGTAAACAATTATTTGTGTTAAATTCATATAAATCAGCAATTAAAAAAAACAGGAAGTAAAAAAAAAATCATAAATCAATTATTATTTTTTTTTGAGCGATTTAAATCATGATTTAAATAAATGATTTAAATCAAACAACCCTGACAGTTGCTGCTCACTCCTGCTTATATAATGACATTTTGGCATCCTTTTCTTCCTGAGCTGTTTAGTGTGTACACCCATCCAACAGTTGGCGATTTGAAACTACAAACTGCTTACGGAGACTGCTCAAAGTGAAACAAGTCATGGTTTCCTGGCAATGCTCCTATGAGTTAATAAAAACTAAGGATTGGCAATTGCAATAAAAAATTTGTACAAAAAGTGAGAGATTATGATCGAATTTTAGTTATACAGGGGGCTGACATGTTTATTGGACAATCAATACCTGACCGTTCTAAGAAATTGATTCCGGTGAGGGCCTTCGACTGAAATTCCGGTGAGACACATCAAGTGCCTTCAACTAAAATTCTTTGGGAGAAGTTTAGAAAATAAAGGCAAAAATATGTTGCATGGGTCGAGTTTAGATGCAAACTGGCGATATCCTATTGGCAAGCATAGGACTAGGTGTTTACAAATAGATATTCATTTGGTGAGCGAATATTACCATAATACAAGCACTCATGACAGGATTATCTGACAGTATGGCGCGGCCCATGAAATTAGGATGCTGTGTGTTCAACAAGGTTTTCCTAGTAAACCACTGGAATGAGTTTCTTGTAGTAACTCTAATACAGGGTTCGGCAACCTTATAGAACGGAGGGCCAAATTAGTTACTTGGAATAGGTCAGCGGGTCACACATACACGCACGCACATGGAAGCACGCACGCATGCACATGGAAGCACGCACGCACATAAGTATATTATCTTTCTTGTAACACGTACAATATAGATATATATATATATATATATATATATATATATATATATATATATATATATATATATATATATATATATATATATTTATATGTATATACATACATAAATACACACATATACATATATACACATATACACATACACACACAAAATATATATATATATATATATATATATATATATATATATATATATATATATATATATATATATATGCATGCAACATGCATATGTTGCTGTTGTAAATAGGTCTGATTTTGAACAACAATTCGATGGTCACTATGCTGTTCAAAAACACACATTATTCATGTTACGTGTTCTTGGCATGCCACTGATGCCATGTTGACCCATGTGACACTGACGCCTGTTGCTAGAGATGTTGATGCTAGAGTTGCTACGCCACCATCTGTTAGATGCGTTCATGGCTTGCATTACACCAAGTTCAGCTTCATTGTTTCACTCCCTGTTGCGAGCCCTGAGATTGTCAATCGGTCAGCAAACTCCCGTCTCAGCAGCTCAATGAATGCTACGAAGGCCTACATGTCCGGAGTAGCTAGTTTGTTTTCTATGAGTGTCGGGAAGTAATTTGCATCCCGCAGTTGTGTTTCCCACAATCGAAACCTGGTCTCGAAAGCGGAGACAAACTGGCACAGTTCATTGATTAGTTGTTCTCTTCTCTGGAGTTTGGCGTTCATCAGAGGGAGGTGCTCCATGACGCAGACTAAAAAGCAAAATCGCAGATCCATAAAGGGTCAGTGAATGCCGGTACTTCTCCACCTTTCTTCTCCATGAATACACTAATCTCATGTTTCAGCTCGTACACGTGGCACAACATGGCAGCCCAACCTAGTCTAATGTCTCAGCTCGTACACGTGGCACAACATGGCAACCCAACCTAGCCAGGGCACTTCGGTTTAGTGCAGGAATTGTTAGTATTGCACATTCATCTGTGACGGAAGGTGCTGGAACTGCCAGTGATTTAGCGAGTGTTCACAAGTGTTATTCAAAACAACACATTATCACTCAAACAAAAAAAGATTAATTAAAGTTTTAAGGAAGTGAGAAATGTTTGATATGTTCATCGCATGGAAATGGTATTACCAAGTTGCATTATGTGATATGTCTCGCCTAGACGTCTCGTCTAGAATTTAGTCTAGATAAGACGTACTATTTTTTATTTTATATATCAATATTGTGGGCGCGGGCCCCGCCATGCATAATCTCGCTATCAGTCCGCAGGCTGCATGAAATAGCTCTGCGGGCCGCAGTTGGCCCGCAGGCCGCAGGTTGCCGACCCCTGCTCTAATAGGTGCATAGGCCCAAAACCATGACTTTTGTTTTGTTTGAACATTTCTGTTCTGCCATGCTGGGCAGTCTTGGGTTCCTGATTATATTGGCCCCCTACAGGTTTACTTGTGTTACTCTCGAGTGCCAAATAATTGTATAGGCCAAATAACAGTATAGGGTAGCAAATCAGTCAAATTTAATAATAGCACAGAGTTGTGTAGTGGGGCAATTTGTAAAAAAAAAAAGTATAGTGCGAAAAAGTCACTAGTATATTTGTCTTTTTTAGCGCCGAAGCAAAATTGTTTGACTCAAGGCGTCCTTAGTAAACTATGCAGATCACCTTGTATTTTGGGTTTTTTCCCACCTAATATGCAAAAAAATTGTGCATATTCACATTGCCTCATCGCAGATATAGTAACCGTGTTTTATATCTGCGAAAAGATGGGGAATTTTCCATTTTTAAATGGACATTAAAGTTTTATTGAATTGAATATGCAAGCCCGTTTCCAGCTGGTTAGACTGGTTTGAGGCACTGCGCACAGCAGCCATTTACAGCCATTTACAGTCAGTTAATGCGGTGATAATGGTGCTTAAAAAAATTATATACCATGTTGAGCTACCAAGAACTAAGGATTTCCACTGATTCACCTAATCATAGAAATTTGACAGCCTAAAGCTTCAGGATCAAAATCTAGGATCTTGGAAGCATAGATTCCAGCTAAATTCATAACTGTCATTCAAATTGATGACAACTTGGCCATCAGAGGGAGCCACATGCAGCTCCAGAATTAGCCACGATTATCAGAGAATATAAGCTAGCACAAATGTCTAAATCTAATAACGGTATAGTGCCAAATAAGGTGTGTATAGGGTGGCATTTTTCATCAAATAAATACATGCACAGGGAAGCTTATGTGGCACTCAAGAGTAATCACTTACTGGATTGCATAAACTTACCCATCAGCAATATGGAACAGGTCTTTGGTGCACACTCGTATCTGAGTCAGTCCGCTGACCAAATCTGCAATAGGTGTGTTACGTAACACGTCTAGTTTTTCGCTCCACCGCTCGCTGGATTTTATCCATTTCCATGGGGGGCGCTGAAAGGAGGACCCAATTTCAGACAAACAACCAATTTTTGCAGCTTCATTCATTTACTTAATGCATTCTTAATTAGATTATTGCTCATCTCAAATCAGACTCGTTTCAGCAAAAACTAAACCTATCAAGATTCGATCAACAATTCTGTGAAAAAGGGTAAAAGTGGCTCTGCCTATACATACTATGACATAAGGTCGTTCACACTTTGGTATGTCACAAGATCTAATGGTCTAAGTCCACTGTTTCAATGATTTTAACAAAAGTATTCATTCTTTTATTAAATCAACTGCACCAACGCTAATTATCCTCTACAGATAAGAACATCAATGACACCGATTCACGATGTGCTAAATGCACGGAGCATCGAGCTTTAAAACAATAGTCATGGTTTTGGGGCTATGCACTTAAGAGTTAAAATAATAAAAATTAACCATGTGCAACTAAGATCAACAATTTCACGCCAGTGGTTTACTCAGAACGACTAAAAGTGGAATATTCTGGTCAATTCTACGTTAACTGCGGGCTGACATGTCAACCAGTGTGATGAATAAGCACCTGTACAGTTCTATGAAACCAGGTAAGCTAGACTACAACACAACATACAAAGTGTGGCTGGTATAACAAACCAAGGCAGTCTCAATCAAACGGGTTGTCAGAAAGCTTAGTAAACAAAGGCCAACATAGGTTACACAAGTTGAGTTGGGACGCAATCAGTGCTGATGGCCACATCCTATTGGCAAGCACAGGAGTAGATCTTTACAAATAATTATATTTTAATTTGGTGAGCAGATATTGCCAGACTACTGCACTCATGACATATGGTTATCTAACAGTATGGTGCGGTCCATGAAATTAAGATGCTGTGTGTTCAACAAGGTTTTCCTAGTAAACTACTGACGTGATATTCATGTTTGTAGTTGCAAATGATTGTTTTAGCAATTCTTATAGCTTCATAGGCCCAAAACCATGACCTTTGTTTCTTTTTAATAGTAACACAAAAACTTACCAAGTCAGCCCCTATATGGGACGACGTTGCAGATTCTGAGACATCACTAACTGTTTTCTTCAACTTCCAGATAAAAGGTGGGTCACCTTCCTTGCAAATCAGATTTTTCTCCTCAAGGCCGTATAAAGTACTGTTAACATCCTTTTTGGTTTTGTAGCCAACTGCTTTTGAAATTTCGAGTGCTTTTTGTCCATCTAGATTTTTCTTCAGATATTCCAGAATTTTACACTCTAACTTGAGCTGCAAAAGCAAATAACACGGTTATAGATAGGCCTGTAGTGACATTTAGATTTTTAACAAGATTTGCCATCCAAGCCAAAGGCCCAGATGGCAAGTGGACAAGGAAGCCATTGGCTTATCGAGAGTCCAACAATGTTCATCTACTTATAACCCGCCCTCCTGAGATATGTGTCAACCTTGTTTTTAAACATATTCACGCTGCTAGCAGTTACACAATCTGTAGACAATTTGTGCCATTCATTTATTGTCCTCTGTGAGAACAAGTGCGTCCTGATGTCCAATCTATATTGATACTTTACTAATTTTACCTCATGTCCTCTAGTTCTGCTATCCTTCTTGAGTGAGAAAAACATATTTCTATCAATATTTTCATACCCATTCAACATCTTAAAAACTTCAATCTGATCTCCTCTTAACCTCCTTGTCTCTAGAGTTGTTAAACCACATTCTTTCAGGCGTTCTTCATAACTAAGGTCTCTAAGTTCTGGAATCATTTTAGTTGCTCTCCTTTGTATGCGTTCAAGCGTATCTATATCCTTCTTACGATATGGTCTCCATGCTTGTATACAGTATTCTAAATGAGGTCTAACTATTGCTTTATAAAGAGGTATAATTAACTTTTTTCCCTTGTATGTTATGTTTCTTCTAATCAATCCAAGAATTTGATTACCCTTTGAAGCTGCAATACCACACTGCTCTGAAAATTTCATATCAGCGCTTATTGTAGCTCCTAAGTCCTTTTCTTTTACAGTAGTACCCAGAACAGTATCTCCCATTTTATAGTTTACATTCAAGTTCCCATGTCCTGTATGTAGGCATTTACATTTCCCAAAATTGAACAGCATCTGCCATTTCTCAGACCATTTCACTAATCTGCCTAGATCGTTTTGTAAATGTTGTTTATCACCATCAGTATTAACCTTTCTAAACAGTTTTGTGTCATCCGCAAATTTCAGTACGTTACTTGTTATACTGTCATCCAAGTCATTGATATAAATTAAGAATAATATAGGTCCTAATACTGATCCTTGAGGTACCCCACTCAAAACCGATTTCCAATTTGAAACTTCTCCATCTACTACAACTCGTTGTCTTCTGTCAGTCAGCCATTGTTCTATCCAGTCAGTTATGCTATCCCCGATACCATGGGCTTTTAATTTAAGTAGTAATCTTTGATGTGGCACTTTGTCAAAAGCTTTCTGAAAATCTAAGTAGATAATATCTACTGGCGATCCCACGTCTATCCACTTAGTGATTTCTTCCAAAAAACATAACATATTTGTTAAGCATGACCTCGCTTTAAGGAATCCATGTTGAGATGAATTTAATAATTTATGCTTAACGAGGAAGTCCACCATATGGTCTTTAATTAACCTTTCTGACGTTAAACTCACTGGTCTGTAATTCTCTGACTTATTTCTTGAACCCTTTCTAAATAATGGTATGATGTTTGCTTCTTTCCATTCAAACGTGTAAATGTTCATACACACATATACTACAATTGCTTGCTGTAAGTTTTATTTATGTAATTATCGTCAATTCTTTTAACGATTTTAACCAGGGCTGGGTCCAATTATGTAATTGTAACTGATTACAGCAAAATTGTGTAATTGTAACTGATTATGGTTTCAAAATGTTGCTGTAATTGTAATTGTTATATCTTGTATAATTGATAATTTATTCCAATTACAATCAATTACAGTGCGTTTCATATCACAAACTACCTGAATGAATTGTCAATAAAAATATAATTTAAGTCTCGCATGAGTTGAAAATCAAGACTGTTTATATATTTATATTTACGTCTCAGTATTCACTGTTTGGTGGGTACTGGTCAGTGGTGCTAGTGGTGGGTAGCCTTAGCAATTAGCCTTTTCAGTAAGTTGGTAACAAACAGCCAGGAAGCAATAAACAATGCAGACATTGTCAGACAAAGGCTAAGCTGGTATTCAAACAACATGGAAAGACATGTAGCCTGATATTGCTTCAGAAAATATCAGCTCAGTAAAACATTGCAGAGTTAGCAAGCCAATTACACCCCTTGTGTTGTGGTGGGTTGGAGACAGGTCAGGTGGCGAGGACCGTTTATATGGCCTCTCTTCCCATTCCCAACTCACACAAAGCAAAGGGCAGACCAATTAAGAATGTTAGCTTAGAGCAGGAGCTACAACCTCAAAGTAAACACATCAAACCCTATTGTTAGTATTTTCCAAAGAAAAATTTAAGAAATGCGCACGGATAAATGTCTGCATTGGAATATGTCCTGTAGGATTATGTCTGGATATTGCATTGTATTTTTATATCTTTTTATTTAGTATAATTCAAAGTCATAATTCAACAAAATGTACAAACATTACCTTTATATTTGTTTATCAATTGTGTAAAAAATATTGAAATTCAGCAAAATGTGCAAAAATGCATAATTAACAAATGCTGAATATATTTGGTTCCACATAATGTAATTGTAATTGAAACTGAAACAGTGTAATTGTAATTGATTTGGAAAATTATGACTGTAATTGTAATTGAAATAAAAAATTAATGTAATTGTAATTGTAATTGATATAATTTTGTGTAATTAGACCCAGCCCTGATTTTAACAAAAGCCCACTTTTATAAAACCAACTGCTCATTTATGAAATGAGAAGGAACTTTTAAATATAGATTTAGAACAGATTATAAAAATTGAACAACAAACATAAGTGCTCTCAATATACGTGTGTGCGTGTGTGTGTGCATGCATGCACGTGTTTTTATACATGCGCGCATGCCTACATAAATGCATGCACACTCACGCACACACACGCACGCACATGCACATACACACAGATAGCCGTACAATCTGCACCCAGAAATTGAATGATCCATCCCTAATCTGATTGGTATAATCAGACAACTGATACCTGATGTCAAAGGTTACAATGTTAATTGACTACTGTGCATGCCAGTAAAAAGCCATTAGTATGATGGACACAGTCCTGCTGATCGTCCTCTCCGTCAGCCCAGAGGTTGCGTGTCTTTCAGACCGAGCTCGAGTTAGGCGAGGATGTACACACTGGTGTGAACAACAGAACTGATCTGCAATCGCTCTATGAAACAAGATGGTTCAGTCAAGCGAACGTTCTGTACACATTCTTTTAATTAATTATACCATTGCATAGTAAACTGGTTTAAGCTAGTCTCTTTGTTAGTGTTCAAAATTAAGGCCTTTTTATTAACGGCTGCCAATTCAAAATGCTTTAGATCAAATCACCTTGGGAGATGACGTTACGTATCTACAAACTCCGCGTTTTCTATGTCGCCGGTAACATGACATCATCGGCAAGACTCGCCATTTTGTTACTTCTTTCACTCTGTATACATTCAAATCTGCATTTACTGCTGTAGTTACTGCCGTGGGATATTTGGAAGAAGGTAGGATGACAAAGCCAGATGCTATTTGTTGTCCATCAGAAATGTTGACTTCATCAAAACACTAGGGACCGTTGAGCAAAGTCGGCTTCCTCTGACCTACAATCCAAACACTGTAACCTCTGCCAAAGAGGCAACCACTACAATCGCCCAGCTGCAGAAATGGTCCACCCAGGAGTATGAAGTGCATCCTTTGACAGTGCTGTAGAGCTAGCAGGAACGTTTATAATATTATACTCAGTGGAAAGGTGCTGCCTGCGTGGAAGATATCACATAATAATCAATTATGGATTTCATAATCAATCATCACATCGCTAAAGCCCAACCAAGAGATTTTCGATAATAATCGATCATCAAAACAACACTACTGCGGAGCCATTAAATTTCACCCGATTATGTGTATATTCATGTCAGTCTTGACCTACAGGTGGCTCAACCCAGACTCGAGAAAATGGGGAGTTTGTAGATATGTGAAGGAATCAACAAAACGGTGAGTCTTATTGATTATGTCATGTTATGGGTGACATAGAAAACAGGGAGTTTGTAGATATGTGAAAGAATTGACAAAACGGCGAGTCTTGCCGACTATGTCATGTTATGGGCTTCATACAAAGGCGAAGTCTGCGCATGCTAGGGAAACCCCATGTATTTGAAACACGGATGATTCATATTTAATGCAGTCAGTATCTTGGGGAACACTGGGGAAACAAGAAGGCAAAGATGGTGTACGTATCACAAACAAGTTCGATATTACAATCTACTTCATACTGGTGATACTAAGGAGGCAGACAATCTGATTGACAATGTGCCAAGACATTCTGATTAATGTGATATTTGGAGGCTTCAATCTGGAGTGAATCGAGAGCAGCATCAACGTTTTCCTGGCCCCAGCCCAGGTTAATGTTCGCACAAGATGTCAGCATCAAACATACTGTTACTATCAACGATTGTAACTGTTTCATACAATAATAAAATTTATATTGAAATGTTTACAATTAAATTCATTACTTTATTTTATTGGTCTGCTAGTTATAAGAAATGAACAACATTATTTGGTATAGTTTATATAAATTGTTAAATTACTTTATTCTAATTCAAAGCAGTGTCTGTTTGAATTTTAGTAGTAGTAGTAGTTTTATTTTTTAAATATTATAATATGCATAATGTCAATGTGTTATTCCTGTAGCCCCATTGAAACTAATTATCATTAATCAAGGCATATGGCAACAAATTGAGCAAGTTCGTTCTATTGTAAGAGTAATAATATATTATAGTGTGAATGTGTGAATGTCCAAACACATATTGACATATAAGCTTACCAGCCAAAACAAGATACTTCCACAATTCCATGTGGTTGGAATGGTTGAAGTTTCAAATAATTCTAATTGCAAAATATCTTATATTTAGATATAATATTTCGTGCAGAACAAATTATCAAGCAAGCAAAATAAAACGTAATGAATGTAATAAAAAAAGCTACAAATATGATTACTGGCCTAATATGAAATTAACTGCAATGTTCACAATGACGATGCTATGCAAAGCGACCATGTTATGCAAATTAATTGCACTTTCATTAAATTAATTTGGGGTATGTACAATTTCAAAAAAGCACAGTTATATGCCTCTGAAAAATTTGGGCCGGTTAATTTTTTATTTCAGACTCTGTTGTTATACATGATATACTGAAGGTCCACTTCCACCAGGGATGGGAGTCGAGCAGGGGCCATGTTTCTCTCCATGGCCAGAGGGGCATTCTTTTTAAAGTTTTACTTTGACGTCAAAATGCACAAGGTTACAAATAATTTGCCAAATGATTAGTTTGGGTGTTTTCTAAATGGACACTTCAACACCTAGACCTAGATTTGTGCTTCCACATGAATTTATATCTATAGCTATACACGCCTCTGTAAAGTATACTATTCTTTTATGTATTATGACACAATCTATCAATTGATGTCAAATGAGATATGGTACACAGACAATACCATTTTGTTTTGAAGACACTATCACCGACACCGACACTGTCACTGACACTGACACTGTCAGTCAGTCAGTCAGTGACAGTCCAGTAATCATTCCAGTAATCATTCCAGTAATCATTCCAGTAATCATTCCAGTAATCATTCCAGTACGCGGACCTTTTTGTAATTACCTGACCGCTACCGCGTTCAACTTTGCCGGCCGAAGAGCTCTGAGACGTCGCCATGACTCAATGAATCAATAACGTACAACATGAACAGCAATGTCAACATTAAACCAACTGTTACAACTAACACTCGGACTAAAAGTAAAACGAAAGTAAATCGTCACTTCTCGAACGTTCCTCGCAAAGGTTCACGTGACGTTAGAGCAATGCCTGCCAGAGGGCGCGTGCTCACAGTAGACTCGTATGGTCCGTGGCGTGGCGCCACCGCATGTCACCCGTACGTTTGCCCCAAGAGTGTCCAATATCATATATGCTGTTTTTTGCCCGGAGCGAGTGAGTATTTAGAAAGGCCTACTAGCCTTTCGTAGAGAATTATATTGAGCCATATATATAATATGTATGTATGTATGTATATATGTATGTATGTATGTATGTATGTATGTATGTATGTATGTATGTATATATATATATATATATGTATGTATATATGTATGTATGTATATGTATGTATATATATATATATATATATATATATATATATATATATATATATATATATATATATATATATATATATATATATATATATATATATATATATATATATATATATATATATATATATATATATATATATATATATATATATGTATATGTATATATTTATATATATGTATATATTTATATATATATTAGTGCCCTGCGCCCAGCCCGCAATTAGCAAGCCCGGCCCGCAATTAGCAGTTAGAGTCCAGGCCCGGCCCAGGGCCGCAATAATTTTTCAAGCCCGGCCCGGCCCAGGCCCGCAAACTAGAATTTAGGCCCAGACCCGGCCCAGGCCCGACCCAGATCGTGAATGTTTGGTCCAGGCCCGGCCCGGCCCGGCCCGCAAGTTTCAGGCCCAGGCCCGGCCCATACCCGCGGGCCAAAGATGGGTAAGCTCGCGGCCCGCAAGCCCGCGGCCCGCTAAGTTTAGAGAAACCTATAATCTTATAACAAAGACGAAAAACAAATAACTGTAAAAAAGACTCATTGTTTTATTAAATAAAAAAACATATATACATATATCGGATGGGGCATAATATCCTTAGCTCTTAGTGGAGTACTACTCTTATGCTGATGCTCCATAGTGTGTTGGATGAGTTCTAAAAATCCAGCACCACCAACTTCTTCAAACTTACGAATATCCTGAAGAAAAATAAAGAAAAACTTCTTAGTGTCATTACTATTAAATATGATAACATTTGTTATATTTGGCTTTAACGCATTGGCTTATGGTTAGGGTAGGATATTTGTTTATCTAACCCTTACTTAACCCATATGCTAGCCATAACCCCAATTTATATTGTTAATTGAATTAGCTCAACTAAGTTATCATAATATAATATGATATTTCAATTAAATGTTACCCACTGACACTGACACCCAGTGGCATTTCCAGCAGGCCTGCAGTCACTAGCCTGAGACAGACAGGTTCAGACATGTGTGAAGTAGTACAAGTGTGAATGAATTAAGACTGGGGAGAAATATCAGTTACCAACTGGGTTGGGTACTGGGTAGTGGGCTAGTGGCTTAGTGGGCACTTGGCAGTGGGCAGGTCATTCTGGTGGGCAATGTTTGGAGGGAAGACCTAGACAATAAAATGTCCACTGGTAGGGTCAAAGGGTGATAAGTTGATGGTTAATCATGGCTTGATTGCCTCTGCAAATATTTCTAAAGTAAACATTTGGGGCTGGCTACTTATAACCAAGTGAACTTATGGGGACCATTAGATTCCATGCAAGGTCTCAATTTGCAACAATATAATACTAAAGAAATAATTTTAAGCATTCATTAACCGGAATTACAATTTATGATAAGTTTTTATAAAAAAAAATAAAGTAATAATCGGTGTTTTGTATGAATATTTTTATTAGCCCAGGCCCGGCCCGGCCCGCTCACACTAGGCCCATGCCCGGCCCAGGCCCGGCCCAGGCCCGGCCCAGGCCCGGCCCAGGCCCGGCCCAGGCCCGGCCCAGGCCCGGCCCAGGCCCGTTGTGTTTAAATTGTTTTCAGCCCAGGCCCGGCCCGGCCCCCAGTATGTAGGCCCAGGCCCGGCCCGCAGCCTGCAGGCCGGGCTGCGGGCCGGGCTTGGACCCAAAGCCCGGCCCGCGCAGGGCACTAATATATATATATATATATATGTATATGTATATGTATATGTATATGTATATGTATATGTATATGTATATGTATATGTATATGTATATGTATATGTATATGTATATGTATATGTATATGTATATATATATGTATATGTATATATATGTATATATATATATATATATATATATATATATATATATATATATATATATATATATATATATATATATATATATATATATATATAGGCGTCGGACAGCAAGAACTATTTCTCTAAGCAAAATGAACAACTAGACTATGCCAACTGCACAGTAGCCACAGTTAAACGAGAGGTATCCACATTGTTTGAACAACGACGACATGTTTCCAGAGATTTGAGACGGCACACCCGTACATGTTTGATTCTTTAGCCAAACCACCCGTAGAGCTACTACAACGGGGTGAACAACAATAAAACGGGGTGAACAACAATAAAACGGGGTGAACAGTAACACCAATAAATGGACGCACTCGGAATCGGAAGATTCTGAGAGATTCGATCAAACTTGTTCAGTCACAGCATAAACAAAATGGACCTGTGTCACCTTCTTGTAGAACCATTCAGACCTCAACCGTGTCTTGAAAGACTCTGGTTCACCAGTTATTTGACCAGATACGTGAAAATGTGAGACCAGTTATGTTCAAGCATGGTTTCCAAGGTTTTCTCTAGATTATCCGCCAGAGTGCGCCACTTTAACAAATCGAAATACGCTGCTATATTGGGCTGGATTTGGCTGCATCGAAGCGTCAGTCTGCGGCCGGGATTGGCCGACTTGAGGACTGAAGTATCATAATAAAATACTGTTTGAGCTCATTTCCGAGGCCAGTAGGTGGAGTCTGTGGAATATGGTCTACTGGATGAGATGTCGCTGAGATCCACCTACAGCAACTGCTTCGACTGTATTGTGACGATCCATGTGCTTCCAATAGATCACGTTTATCCTGGAGACAGGACAGTTATTGGAGGCTCCAATAACTGTCCTGTAACTCCAATTTGGAGCCAACAAAGATGAACAATCGAATGGACGTTGAAGGTGTATGTATCACAGATGAGATAAATGCAAACGTGTGACTATCTAGAAAAGACGCTAACACAGAGAGAAAGTTAATGACACTTGTTTGTGGCGTTTAGAAAAGCTTATTGGTGTGAAAGTATGCTGAGAATTTTCGTAGTACACCTACTACGTTCTGGCCTACTTTTAAATGAGAGTATCAACATGTCTATAGAGCATGGAACATACTTGTGTGAAGTGAGCGACTGAGTCCTACACCAGTGGCGTATCTAGGATCTCGCCAAGGGGGGAGTCCTACACCAGTGGCGTATCTAGGATCTCGCCAAGGGGGGAGTCCTGCACCAGTGGCGTATCTAGGATCTCGCCAAGGGGGGAGTCCTACACCAGTGGCGTATCTAGGATCTCGCCAAGGGGGGAGTCCTACACCAGTGGCGTATCTAGGATCTCGCCAAGGGGGGAGTCCTGCACCAGTGGCGTATCTAGGATCTCACCGGGGGGGGGGAGTCCTACACCAGTGGCGTATCTAGGATCTCGCCAAGGGGGGAGTCCTACACCAGTGGCGTATCTAGGATCTCGCCAAGGGGGGAGTCCTACACCAGTGGCGTATCTAGGATCTCGCCAAGGGGGGAGTCCTGCACCAGTGGCGTATCTAGGATCTCACCGGGGGGGGGAGTCCTACACCAGTGGCGTATCTAGGATCTAGCCAAGGGGGGAGTCCTGCACCAGTGGCGTATCTAGGATCTCGCCAAGGGGGGAGTCCTACACCAGTGGCGTATATAGGATCTCGCCAGTGGCGTATCTAGGATCTCGACGGGGGGGGGTAGTAAGGGGGCGAATCCATTAGTTTACCATGCTACCGTGTAGCGGCGCAACAGGTAACATACGGAAAAAAATCATTAAACCATGACCCTGTGCCCCCTCCTAAAAAAATAAAACCCGCCTCTGCCCTACACATTTTAGCCGCGTAGATTCAAATGTTAAAGTGAGGGAAGGTGTAACCCTAATGTATGCAGTATAATATATCAAAGTTAGCACCTTCGATCACCAGGGGTATTATTGTATAGTTAATCACTCACCAGAGGCCACTAGGGTAGGCGAGGCACTCCCAGGCAAACTGGCTAGGTGAGTTGGTGAGTTGCTTTAGTCACATTTACACAGTATTTATCTTTTTAGTGAAGTGGTGAACTTTTTAAAACTGTATTTTACATTATGCGTTTGAATTTGCCGCTAAAATCTTCAGCTACGGGAGTGGCAGCGTCTAAGCGAGACGGTAGCCATTCGATTTCAGTTTGTTCATACCTAGTCAAAAACTTAGTATATAATCTGCATAAAAATAAATGTAAGTTTTGCTGTGTACTGTTTTTACATTTCATCATATAATATGTTTGTGAAATTGAACTGAAAGTTATTTGTGACTTTAGTTAATGTGCTAGTTATTTCTAGCACTAATATGTAGCCTTTTATTACTAACACGAGGTGCGATCTGAACGGCTGTTTCTTCTTAGCAGGTTATTTTAGTCCAGGAGCATAAAGTTAAACGGGCTTAAGATGGAAATAAATAGTACAAAACTAATATTTTCAGGATAATTGCAAAATACCATATTGAACAGCATATCAAAAGTCACCTTCCGTTCGTGATCTGTTAGCATTAACATCACAAATGATAAACAATTTGTTTCCACTGAAAATTATTGCTCATTAAAGAATGACGTCGTGGTTGGTATCAGTTTAAAGCTCATGATCTACCGAACAAAGCTGATTATAAAATATCAAATATGTGAAAAATACGTTCTCCGGTAGGACAAATTTAAGGTACAAATGTCAAAATCGTATCTTACGTGAACACCAGACACCTGCCTCACATTAATTGAAATGTAGCTCTATGCAATATTTATAATGACAGTTACATGGAATGTATTATGTATATTAATGAATACTTTCCATTAAGACAGTGTTTTATAACACTGGGTTTTTCAACACATGGAGTCTGCGTATTTCGACATTCATGTATCCTTTCGACTTTTGTTTCTGTTGTGCACACCAGATTGTTTTAACAGGGATGTGACCATTTCAGGAGCTTATCATACTGTGTGTGCGCATATCAACATTTGTGTTGACGGTTGGCCACAGTGTTCGAACGGACCACTGACTCTTGGTGGGTCCTCTAAAGATATTGATCACACCCCCCAAACAGAAAAGTCTTCTTTTCAAACCTGTAATGGCTATTAGCACCTATTTTAGTGTGAAAAGACTTACTTGCTATCATAGCGACCTGTAGTTATTTTACTAACTTAAGTTTAATGCACTTGTTGTAAGACTCTCTGGATAAGAGCGACTGCTAAATGACTAAATTGTAAATTGTGGTCTAAGCCATTGTTACTGGATTAATGCGCTTGCAGACACAGTGCTCTGTAATTCTGAGAAGTAAAATGCCAAGGTAAAATGTTTCTCAACTAGACACTCATTGTTGGCATTACTGCAGACACCCAACCGATGGCGCCCTTAACCACAGAACACACACTCATCAATTATATAAGTGGAATGATTTACGATGTTTTTAACAGAGATTAACTGAATAACAATAGAGTGACCTGAATGAATCAGCTAAACTACCAACATAATGATGTTGAGTCCTGCAAAAACCGTCGAGTTCTTGCTGCGAGATCGATCGAGTTCGGCGAACATCGTCGAGTTCTAGCACAGACGATGCAACAGCGGAAGGGTAATTACATCGGTACATCGATAAAATGTGGGACCCCCCAAGCCTACATTTTTCTTTCTTATGGGAGGTCCCTCGTGTCTTATGGGGGGTCCTAGACTCATTTCGAACACTGGTTGGCAGCACAAGCGCATGTGAATGACTGTATGATCCGTCGCGCACGAAGGCATCGTTTTGGACTCTACATAGGGTGCATCTTGTATATTGATTCTCTGGGGGTAATTGCAGAATCTAACATATGTATTGTCCATTAGGTTGACGAAATCCCTTACCTGAAACCCACAGGGGAAGAGAAGACGGCCTTGAAACACCAGGCGGCGTGACCTTGAAGCTGAACTAAAGATGATTGGAAACACCGGAAAAAGAATTATGAAGGTGACCCAAACTTGATCCAATTGAGAGCTTTCGTTAATGACCTATGCTCCCAGCGAGCAAATGGGCCTAACCAATTAAGCAGGTTGACGAAAGATCGCAGGAAAATCTATGCATATTTTCAGTCAGCCATTAATTTTTTTATATTTCCGGGTTGTTTGTGTTATTGTTTTTGTGGTTTAATTTCCTTGCAACTACTTAGATGTGGAGATGCTACATATCCAGGTACGGTTTCCGGAACCGCGATCGCTCGGTGCAACCAACAAGTAGAATAGAGCTGCTCTCTGTAAAACTATGTATTGTGTTATGTTGATATTGCTATCTTAGGCAATTCGGCCTACTGTTGGATTGACGTTTTATAATGGGCAGTGATGATAGGTCGCATTATCTCATGCAGGACACATTCAACATACAGGGTATTTACAGAGCCCTTTCATTTGCAACTAATCTTTCTGGTTTGCCCCCCACAACGCGGATTTCTCACCAAGTGAACATTGCGGCTTGTCTCTACGTGACGGGTCGATGTACCTCGTAGTTGTCTCTACGTGACAGGTCGTTGTACCTCGTAGTTGTCTCTACATGACAGGTCATTGTACCTCGTAGTTGTCTCTACGTGACAGGTCGTTGTACCTCGTATTTGTCTCTACGTGACGGGTCGTTGTACCTCGTAGTTGTCTCTACATGACAGGTCATTGTACCCAGTAGTTGTCTCTACGTGACAGGTCGTTGTACCTCGTAGTTGTCTCTACATGACAGGTCATTGTACATCGTAGTTGTATCTACGTGACAGGTCGTTGTACCTCGTAGTTGTCTCTACGTGACAGGTCGTTGTACCTCGTAGTTGTCTCTACGTGACGGGTCGATGTACCTCGTAGTTGTCTCTACGTGACAGGTCGTTGTACCTCGTAGTTGTCTCTGCATGACAGGTCATTGTACCTAGTAGTTGTCTCTACGTGACAGGTCGTAGTACCTCGTAGTTGTCTCTACATGACAGGTCATTGTACCTCGTAGTTGTCTCTACGTGACAGGTCGTTGTACCTCGTGGTTGTCTCTACATGACAGGTCGTTGTACTTCGTAGTTGTCTCTACGTGACAGGTCATTTTACCTCGTGGTTGTCTCTACATGCCCGGTCGTTGTACTTCGTAGTTGTCTCTACGCGACAGGTCATTTTACCTCGTGGTTGTCTCTACATGCCCGGTCGTTGTACTTCGTATTTGTCTTTACATGACAGGTCGTTGTACCTCGTAGTTGTCTCTACGTGACGGGTCGTTGTACCTCGTAGTTGTCTCTACGTGACGGGTCGGTGTACCTTGTAGTTTTCTCTACGTGACAGATCGGTGTACCTCGTAATTGTCTCTACATGCCCGGTCGTTGTACCTCGTAGTTGTCTCTACGTGACGGGTCGTTGTACCTTGTAGTTGTCTCTACGTGACAGGTCGGTGTACCTCGTAATTGTCTCTACATGCCCGGTCGTTGTACCTCGTAGTTGTCTCTACATGACAGGTCATTGTACCTCGTAGTTCTCTCTACGTGACGGGTCGATGTACCTCGTAGTTGTCTCTACGTGACAGGTCGTTGTACCTCGTAGTTGTCTCTACGTGACAGGTCGTTGTACCTCGTAGTTGTCTCTACGTGACGGGTCGTTGTACCTCGTAGTTGTTTCTTCGTGACGGGTCATTGTACCTCGTGGTTGTCTCTACATGCCCGGTCGTTGTACTTCGTAGTTGTCTCTATATGACAGGTCATTGTACCTCGTAGTTGTCTCTACGTGACAGGTCATTGTACCTCGTAGTTGTCTCTACATGACAGGTCATTGTACCTCGTAGTTGTCTCTACGTGACGGGTCGTTGTACCTCGTAGTTGTCTCTACGTGGCGGGTCGTTGTACCTTGTAGTTGTCTCTACGTGACAGGTCGTTGTACCTCGTAGTTGTCTCTACCTGACAGGTCATTGTACCTCGTAGTTGTCTCTACATGACGGGTCGTTGTACCTCGTAGTTGTCCCTACGTGACAGGTCATTGTACCTCGTGGTTGTCTCTACATGCCCGGTCGTTGTACTTCGTAGTTGTCTCTACGTGACAGGTCATTTTACGCCGTGGTTGTCTCTACATGCCCGGTCGTTGTACTTCGTATTTGTCTTTACATGACAGGTCGTTGTACCTCGTAGTTGTCTCTACGTGACGGGTCGTTGTACCTCGTAGTGGTCTCTACGTGATAGGGCATTGTACCTCGTGGTTGTCTCTACATGACAGGTCGTTGTACTTCGTAGTTGTCTCTACATGACGGGTCGTTGTACCTTGTAGTTGTCTCTACGTGACAGGTCGGTGTACCTCGTAATTGTCTCTACATGCCCGGTCGTTGTACCTCGTAGTTGTCTCTACGTGACGGGTCGTTGTACCTCGTAGTTGTCTCTACGTGACAGGTCGTTGTACTTCGTAGTTGTCTGTACATGCCCGGTCGTTGTACCTCGTAGTTGTCTCTACGTGACGGGTCGTTGTACCTCGTAGTTGTCTCTACGTGGCGGGTCGTTGTACCTCGTAGTTGTCTATACATGACAGGTCATTGTACTTAGTAGTTGTCTCTATGTGACAGGTCGTTGTACCTCGTAGTTGTCTCTACATGACAGGTCATTGTATCTTGTAGTTGTCTCTACGTGACGGGTCGTTGTACCTCGTAGTTGTTTCTTCGTGACAGGTCATTGTACCTCGTGGTTGTCTCTACATGCCCGGTCGTTGTACTTCGTAGTTGTATTTACATGACAGGTCGTTGTACCTAGTAGTTGTCTATACGTGACAGGTCGTTGTACCTCGTAGTTGTCTCTACATGACAGGTCGTTGTACCTCGTAGTTGTCTCTACTTGACAGGTCATTGTACCTCGTAGTTGTCTCTACGTGACGGGTCGTTGTACCTCGTAGTTGTCTCTACATGACAGGTCATTGTACCTTGTAGTTGTCTCTACGTGACAGGTCGTTGTACCTCGTAGTTGTCTCTACATGACAGGTCATTGTACCTCGTAGTTGTCTCTACATGACGGGTCATTGTACCTCGTAGTTGTCTCTACGTGACGGGTCGTTGTACCTCGTAGTTGTCTCTACGTGGCGGGTCGTTGTACCTTGTAGTTGTCTCTACGTGACAGGTCGTTGTACTTCGTAGTTGTCTTTACATGACAGGTCGTTGTACCTCGTAGTTGTCTCTACGTGGCGGGTCGTTGTACCTTGTAGTTGTCTCTACGTGACAGGTCGTTGTACCTCGTAGTTGTCTTTACATGACAGGTCGTTGTACCTCGTAGTTGACGCTACTCGGATCAACATTTGGAGTCAACAGATATATTGACAGAGTCGTGTATGAACTGCTGCCTCGCCACAGTGGTGGGCTCACAGCATTTGTTTGCACGGGAGAATATATTCTGATACTAACGTTGCTATGTTTTAGGGTTAGATTCGTGGCCAAACCTGCAAGTGCTGACCTAGTCTCACGTATCCCGTCCCATTTTAACTTGGTTATAAACAGTTTTGTTTCACATGTCTTAAAACAGAATTGATTGAAACTGCAATTAATTGACAGTTTTACCTTATAAGTTGCTGATTCCAAAAGCAAATGTTGGTGACATCTGCTCTTATGCAAAACAATGTGGCTCGTATATACGTGCAAGAGATGACAACAATAATGGCCGTGCCACCAAAAGATGACAGAAGCTGTGCGAGCAGTAACTCCGTTTCTATGTGGAATTCATTAGGTTTAGTCGGTTGTGTCCGTAATACAATCGAAATGGATTTTTGTGACAGCAAATTAATCCATTTTTGAAATTGACAAGATTATGTCTGTTCACCGCGTCAAACTGCAGTAGAAACAGCGCCGCGAAAGACCACTATTGTCTTATGCTTAATTCAACTGTAAACACTGTAGGCGCAACAGCGTTACCTTCATTTGCCTCAATTTAACAGCTAAACAAAAAAAAAAATCTCCTTACTCTATACGTATTTTCGTTTCTTATTTTATGATAAATTGAATGCTGGAACCAATTTATGTTCTGCCTGTGTATTCAATCAACGCACAGGGAGACGTGACACTTCAATTTGACAAAGGCGTGAGAATGTTTATAATTGTTGTTTTGAACTGCATTTATTGACAGCAACAACAAGTCGCACGTGCCTCCTTAAGTGGCTCTGACAGACCAACAGATGGTTCGAGTTTGCGAGACCAACTGGGTCCGGAAAATTACTACGGATATTGGGACGTAGGTCAACGAAGCGGGAAGAATGGAAACCGGATGACGTGGGCCGTGCGGGCGGACGAGGGCCGACTGTCAGCAGAAACGATGGAACAGCTCGGTAGCGGGAAGAAAAGGGCTGCTTTAAGAAGGATGTGAGAAAGACGGGGGAGGAGGACACGTGGTGGGAGAAGGCTGCTGATAGGGAGAAGTGGAACGGGATAACCGTATTAACCGATGGGGTGTGAACTAGTCTCAACCCTGTATAAAGGGAGCGGGGGGGGCAACAGAACTTTGTATTTAAAATGGCCGTTACAGTATTATTGATTACATGTATATTTTGTCGTGGGGTCCTTATTACCCAAGCATGTTAAAGTGAAACCAAAGGCATTGTTTCGGGCCTTTGCACCTATAAGAGGGCCTAAAAACTAACCATTTGCAACTATAATCAAGAATATCACACGAGTGGTTTACTGGGAATATGTTCTATAATTGCAAAATTCTGGTTTAATGTAATTTTTCGTGAAGGCTTACGTGTTCATCAGTGTTTGCAATTCTGACCAATCAGCGGCGAGCTTAACCCCCAACGCGGCCGTGGCGTAGGCTGTGCATATCGCTTGTATTTTTAACATGGTTGAGATGTGCAGTTACATTTTTATTTGCTTTTATATTGGATTTACACGCAGTAAATACTTTACAATGCTGTATTTTGCAGCATTCGGGCGTAAACATGGTTCAGCAAGGAATAGAGAGTTGTCTTTTTATTTCCTCTGGAAAACAGACAGTAATAAAGCAACGAATTCACAGTTGCGGACGGGCTGGTTGGAAACACACGCGACTTTTTTCGGCCTATTTTGAAGAGCCGGGTTTTGAAGTCGATATATTTTCATCAACTAATGGGCCAATATCCTTCAAAACATCGGCGACGGAGAATGTTAAAGCCTGAAGCAATACCGCCAATCTTCCAGCATGTACCTCAGCCAAAGGCTTCAACACAACGCAAACACTAAATCAAGAGAACTGTCAAATACCGACAATAAGCAATACCGACAATCTTCCAGCATGTACATCAGACGAAGGCTTCGACAGAACGATCAGGAGAACTGTCAATTCGGAACTTGAGGCGGTTAGTAAACAATGAATAAATGGACTACCTTGCCAAATAAGTTGATTTTAGGCGCAAATAGCACAACCAAACGTATTGGCAAGTATGTGACTAAAATTGTCTACGTCTATGATCAGGCGTTTAAAGTTGGAGTTGTGGGAAACCTAGTCAGCACTCTTGACGTATGATCGTGAACAAATATGGCGCTGCCATACAAACAAGATTTTCGGTGTTCAACGTTAACCACTTGCGTAATATTCTTGATTATAATTGCAAATGGTTAGTTTTCAAGTACATAGATGCAAAGGCCCCCGAAACGCATTTGGTTTCACTTCAAAGACAAACTTGAGAAGACAAATGATGTCAACCACTCTGTTTCGAACATCATACATTACACTGTCGTTTTATTTTAAATCATCGCCAATATTCTGAAATACAATATAAAATTGATACACCAACATTATGATTATAAACATGTGGGCTTGATGCAAATAAACTGGATATACATGCTGTATTGGTTTCATTCATAAATCCAAACTGTCACAACAGAAGCATTAATGCAACACAATTGCTCTGTTGGAAAGAAATAAACCTGACTAAACAATATATAATAATCGTGGTCCTCGCAGAACCGTTCAGTTGTCTACTACATAAAATATCGGTCACCAAAGATTCATAGCAAATTATCAACAGCAGACGATATGACATCGTTTAACGGGGCAAACTCTGATTGTCTTTATCACAACATTATGCTTCTTTAATATATTAGTTTGTGAATATGTATGTGTGTGTGTGTGCGCGCGCGAGCGTGCGTACGTACGTAAGTACGTACATAAGTCTGTCTGTCTGTCTGTACGTACGTACGTACGTACGTACGTACGTATGTTTGTATGTATGTATGTATGTATGTATGTATGTATGTATATATGTATATATGTATATATGTATGTATGTATGTATGTATGTATGTATGTATGTATGTTCCCTCATATTTCCGTCAGTTTCGCATGTCTGGGGATGATACTTTCTGTAATGTAAATACCCCGTGTCATGTTTACCCCGTGTCATGTTTACCCCATGTCATGTTTACTTTTCACTTTAATTTGCATTTCGGTGTTCATAAATAGCAAGTGGTCAAACACAAGCGCACACTTGGGTGGTCAAGATGTTAGACCAGATGTACATACTTACATATTTGTTAACCTCGTCGTGCCATAGTTGGCATTGAGGGCCACGACTAGATGGATGTGCTTTATGCTAGAGGGAACCTACCAACGCACCATCACAGCATTTGCACAAACCCAGAGAAAAGACACTTGACCTAGAAAGAAAGGCAGAATATAAACATGGAGATTGCGTCGATTTATATGTGCAGTGTGAGTCTGACTGCACATTGAGTGAGTGAGTGAGTGAGTGAGTGAGTGAGTGAGTGAGTGAGTGAGTGAGTGAGTGAGTGAGTGAGTGAGTGAGTGAGTAATACCGTATTGCATTATTTTCCGATAACAACGATCAAACGTTGCACCTTTAATGCAACTGCGAGATGCAGTGACGGGCTACGTGCGCACTGTGACCACCGTTGGTTTGCCGAGATGCAGTGACGGGTTACGTGCGCACTGTGACCACCGTTGGTTTGCCGAGATGCAGTGACGGGCTACGTGCGCACTGTGACCACCGTTGGTTTGCCGAGATGCAGTGACGGGCTACGTGCGCGCTGTGACCACCGATGGTTTGCCGAGATGTAGTGGCGGGCTACGTGCGCACTGTGACAAAAGTTAGATTACCGAGATGCAGTGACGGGCTACGTGCGCACTGTGACCACCGTTGGTTTACCGAGATGCAGTGATGGGCTACGTGCGCACTGTGACCACCGTTGGTTTGCCGAGACAGGCGGAGTCGCTCCGTTCCCTGCGTTCACTGAGCAGGATGGTGCACGTGTCGGGTGGTTTCTGGGGCACGCGACAAACCGCCCGCCGGAACATCATCTTGCAGCCGCTCCGTATGTCGTGCATGCGCACGCAATAGATAATGGGATCCGCCAGGGCGTTGACGAGCAGCAGATCGTAGAGATACTGGTCGGCCATGTAGAGTGTATCGAGAACCTTCTCGACAGACGTCGGGTCTACCTTGACGCTGATGATCATGACTATCTGGAACAGACAGTTGGGTAGCCAGCACAGAGCGAAGCAGCCGAGAATGAGGAGGGTAGTGACGAGAGCCCGTCGGCTGTTCGGCATGGACGACTTGCGTGCGCCGTTGCTGAAGTGCAGTCCGCGTTGACGCACTTTAACGTAGATCCGGGTGTACGTGACAAGCATGACGGCGAGGCTAAGTAGCGCTACGGCGAACACCGTGTACTCCTCCTGGTAGGACGAGTACCACACGATGTCGCAGTAGCTGAGGCACAGACTCATCAGTTGATACTGCATGAATCCGGAGAGGAAATCGGAAAATCCGAGAACGGCGGCGACGATCCAGAATATTGCGATGACAAAATTGGCGCGCGTTCGACTCATCAAGG
This sequence comes from Lamellibrachia satsuma, assembly GCA_033239005.1. NCBI lineage: Eukaryota > Metazoa > Annelida > Polychaeta > Sabellida > Siboglinidae > Lamellibrachia > Lamellibrachia satsuma. The sequence goes on along the minus strand of BSQZ01000087.1, from coordinate 1,698,757 downwards.
TCGGGTAATGCAGCGGTCGTATGATTGCTACGTAGTGGTCAGTGGCCATACCGACGAGATTCAACAGCGTCACGTTGAGACTGGTCGTGTTGAGAGCCTTGATGACGACGAACGCGCACCGGGAGAAGACGCGTTCGTCGTACGACCCGACCCCCGTGGGGTTGACGACTTTGTTGATGATGTGCATCGTGACGCTGAGCCCGATGAGAATGTCGGACAGAGCGAGACTCGTCAGCAGCCGGAAGTGCGTTGAGAGCCGCTCACACGTGTGTCGGATGGCGATCAGAGACAACAGGTTGAGGAGGACGGCCGTGACACCGAGCGACAGGGCAATGATCTGGTGCGGGTTGCGCAGCAGCAGTCGCAGTCCACCGACGTCGTCGCCGGCCGGGTAGTCGGCCGAATAGTCGGCGTATTGCAACAAGTCGTGCGTCGCGTTATCGTCGCCTCTCTCGGTTGCCGGCTGTCGTTGTTCCGACTGGCCCAAAGAGTTCCCGGTGCACATGCTTCCGCCCATCCTAGGGGCACCTTCCCACTGCAGTGAGCTCCTAAGTCGCCGTTTCAGTGGCATGAACGTTTGTCATGTTTACAGCTTGCTGTTCATGTTTTATATCATAATGTTTTGTGATTTATACTTCCAAAGTTACAAACGTCGTTTTCGAGTAGACCTTCTATCAACATCTTTAATAGTGTGTCCATATAGCTATTGTATACGTAGACGTATCTGTGTGTAGCCTAATTAGCAACAACTTGGGAGCAGTGACATGTTATCATTATAAATACTTGATTCGTACACTGGCGCACCAAACCTCACGTGACACATCGCAGCATGCGATGATGTAAGCGTCTTGGTGACGTATCAGACGCGGGCCAAGTGCAGAGTAATGCGTTGGCATGTTCTATGTTCAGAAAAGGAGTTAATATGCTCCAGTTAATTAGGCTAGTGTTGCACCCCGTCGCTCCGCTGATATGTGTTGGCATATCATCAATACTAAAGGCAATGCTAAGAGCATTTTTCTTTTTCTCACATTGGGAATTGTCTGCATACTCAATGGAACTCCTGACAGGACCGTGGTTAAGTTATTATTGTGTCAAATACTTCATTCTGTTGCTACACAGTAAATAGTATAACTTTTTGAGACGCTTGTGATCGGCTCAGCAATCTTTGTCTAACGAACTTGCCATATGCTGACGTCACCGCATATCTTGTTCTTATGTGACCCCCTGCCTCGACTGGACGCAGACTCTGCAACAAAACAAGAAACCTTAATTGCTTCTTTAACCCAGTAATTTAACACAGCGTTAATCCAGACGTCCATCGTTGTCAGACATGGATAGCTCTACTATACACTCCTGGGAGAATGGGTCTTAGAAACGTGGATTTATACGTTATCCCAGTTGCTGTCTTTACCAAAAATATTAGGGGCACTTACTGTTTTGGCTGTTCATCAAGTATCCCCCCAATATTTACCATGATTTGCCATCCAAGGCAAAGGCCCAGATGGCAAGTAGACAAAGAAGCCATTGGCTTATTGCGAGTCAAAAAATGGTTCATCTATGTGTAATCCGCACTCCTGAGATATGTGTCAACCTTGTTTCTAAACATATTCACGCTGCTAACAGTTACACAATATGTAGATAATTTGTTCCATTCATTTATTGTCCTCTGTGGGAAAGAGTACTTCCTTATGTCCAATCTAAACTGATCTAGTTTTACCTCCTCTAGTTCTACTATCTGTCTTTCTTGTCAATGTTTTCATACCCATTCAATATCTTAAAAACTTCTATTTAATCTCCTCTTAACCACTTGTCTGTAGAGTTGTTAAACCACATTTTATGCGTTGTTCGCACCTAAGGTATCTCAATTCTGATATAATTTTAGCTGCTGTCTTTTGTATTCGTTCTAGAGTACCTATTCTCCAAGCTTGCATACATTATTCTATATGAGACTATTGCTTTACACAGCGCTATAATTAGCTCTTTTTCCTTATAAGTTATATTTCTCCGAATCAACCCAATAACTTGATTACCCTCTGAAGCTGCAATACCACACTGCTATGAAAGTTTCATACCAGCACTTTTTTTACTCTTAAGTCATTTTCTTTTATGGTAGTACCTAGAACAGTATCTCACATTTTACAGTTTACATCCTAGTTCCCGTGTTCTGTATGCAGGCAGTTAAGTTTCTCAAAAATTAAAATTAAAAGGGTTCGAGAAAAAATAAGATAATTACAGACCAGTGAGTTTAACACCAGTTATTTGTAAATTAAAAGTAGAAAGGTTAATTAAATACCATATGGTGGACTTCTTTGTTAGGCATAAAGTATTAAATCCATCTCAACATGGATTCCCAAAAGCGAGGTCATGCTTAACAAATATGTTATGTTTTGGAAGAACTCACCAAGTGGTTAGAAAAGAGATCGCCAGTTGATATTGTCTACTTAGATTTTCAGAAAGCTTTCGACGAAGTGCCGCTTCAAAGATTATTACTCAAATAAAATAAAAAGCCCATGGTATCGGGGATGGCATAATCAACTATATAGAACAATGGCTGACTGACAGAAGAAAGCGTGTTGTAGTAGATGGGGAGGTTTCAAACTGGAAATCAGTTTTGAGTGGGGTACTGAACACTTGTGTCATCCGCAAATTTCAGTACTTTGCTTGTTATATCCAAGTCATTGATTTATATTAAGAATAATATTGGTCGTAATATTGATCCTTGTTTTACGTCACTCAGAACTGATTTCCAGTTTGAGATCTCCCCATCTTCTACAACATGCTGTCTTCTTCAGCCATTTTTGATTTCCAGTTGATTATGCCATCCCCGACACCATTATTATTTAAGTAGTACTCTTTGAAGCGGCACTTAGTCGAAAGCTTTCTAAAAAGATAGATAATATCAACTGGTGATCCCTCGTCTATCCACTTAGTGATTTCTTCCAAAAACATAACATATTTGTTAAGCATGACCTCGCTTTTAGGAATCCGTGTTGAGATGGATTTAATAATTTATGCCTGACAAGGAAGTCCACCATATGGTATTTAATTAACCTTTCTACTTTAATTTACAAATCACTGGTGTTAAACTCACTGATCTGTAATTCTCTTTTTTCTCGAACCCTTTTTAAATAATGGTATGATGTTTGCTTTTTTCCATTCAAAAGGAACCACTCCCTCTATTAATGACAATTTGAACACTCTTGCAAGTGGTATACTAACTCGTTCTACTGTTTCCGTTAGTAATTTTTTAGGAATTCCATCCACTCCAAGTGACTTATTATCTTTCATTGTCTTTATTTTCTTAGCAACCTTTTTATGGAGTTGCGACTAACTGCTCTAAATAGTCAGATTTAGCACCTGGAACTGGTAATGAACTAATATTCTCTTTGGTAAACACTGAACTGAAGTATCCATTTAGGTCTTCCACCATTAAAAAAATATTGTGATTATTATGTTTCCAACAGTGTCTTGTAATGGTCATACTTTGCCTCGTACGTTTCGTTTACTCCTGACATACAAACTCTTGCTGCCTTTCTTTTACATACTCATTTTTGCTCATAACTTGTATTAGATTGTCAAATTTCAGTCGTAGCTGCATTAAATGCCTCTGCAATTTGTGCTAATCAAAATAAAGTAGGTTGAACAAGATTGAGCAAGATTGCCAAAAAAGGCAAAAAAAAACAAGTGGTAAGTGGGCAAGAAAACCATTGACTTATCGAGAATACTACAACATAAACGCGGATATTGTATTTAATATGTATCTTACATTATTCTGAGAGGGTGTGACAAGACATGGGACAGGTGGAAGGTGGGTACAAAAATGTATGGGAGGTTGGCCCAAAAAACAGGTGGGAGGGTCAATTGGTGGATGGTGAGAGATGGGAGGTTGATACTCCTATATCGTCATGATATTGTCATGATATCGTCATGATATTGTGTTAGGATAAATTCAATGCACATTGTTTATTGTCAGACTTAAGAAATGTTTATGAAAGAAAATATATATTTCAAAATTCTACGGGATTACGTGTGGGATTTGGAATTATAATAAATAAAACACATCAATTGCGTTCGTGTATAAATCGGAATAGAATATTAGACCATTTCTCGCTGAATCCAAAAGTTCAGCATTGTTTATTACTGACCCAATACCCTTACTCATAGCGAGTCATTGTTTATTACTGACCCAATACCCTTACTCATAGCGAGTCATTGTTTATTACTGACCCAATACCCTTACTCATAGCGAGTCATTTTTACGAGTGTTTGATTTATTGCGTGCTTGCTTCGGGGACTGGCATCATGGAAGGAATGGTGGAATTTAGGGAGTAGTTAGCCTCTTCCACATTCACATTTAATTCCGGTGAGAATGGTATAATGCTAACACATGGTTGGCTTAATTGGGGCTTAGCAGCTGTTCTCCGCATGGACAGGAATAGCCTCATGCCTGCCGCTCTCAAATGGACATCACCTGGGAAAACAAAAAGAGACAGACGAATGGGCACCTGTAGGACGGTGGAGGAAGAGAGGAAGCTAGCTGGGAAGACCAGGATTGAACTCAGCTGGCCCGCCCAAGACCGCGCTGGGTGGAGGAGATTTGTTGGCGCGTAGAGGACCGAGGACCGACTGCGAGTGTAGCTGTACTGTTCAGAGTGGCACATTTTACGTACACGTGTTGGTTATTTTCCTATGACAGTTGACAAGGACGCGGACTTCGAACGCGTGCGGGCAGTTTTGCATTATTACTGAAATGCCACATAGCGAATAAATGGTTGGCGAAGTTGGTAAAGTTATACACAGGTCAATGAGATTCAACGTTTCACGTTGCGGGTGGTCTAAAATGCTAAATTACATCGGTTTCCTGTAATGACCTACATCGGTGTGTTGAGATGATTCCAATGTAATAATCGAAATCGATATAACTTTGCGCAATGCGCAGCTTTCACGCCGGAAGCTTTCAGACGCAGTACCTCCGCCGCTGATGAATGCTTACAATTCACGGCGAGTGATAATTGAAGTCGAAACACCCGGTGAGACGTCTTGTGAAACGAATAAAACGCCGAACTGTGATATGAGAAATCTCGCTGACTGAAGCAGTTATTGGTGAGCGCGCATGCGTGCTTGTGCGTATGTGCGTGCTTGCGTGCGTGTAGTATTCTCTCTTATTATAGCCGAATATCGCACAATGAATCATCTGCTGCCCGTGGCAATAACACAACTTTGTATAATCGAGGCACGCCAGCCTGACGGAGTATGATTTGGAATTATTTATGCATTGAATGCTGATGGATATTTTGGCTTTGTGAAAAAAAGGAGATAAATATCAAAACCGCATCGCCTAGCTGATCGCAGGAAAACACATAAAACACGCGCAGGGGTGAAAGCATATTTTCGGATCTCTGTGCATTTTCTGAAACAAAAAACAACTATTTACTAACATTTGATATACACAGTTTCATGTACCTATGAAGTGATTTTAACACGATGCACATAACTATGTAATTCCAAAGTGTACCTAAATCCGGCGGTACAACAAGGAGACTTGCTGCCAACGCGCTCAAGACGATGCGGTCTCCATATGGTCTGTCGTTATCTCGGCACTGTGCCGAGTCGTCAACGAGGCGTCCTATGCGCTTGTCGAACGTGTTTGATTTTTGGGGCGCGTCGTCGTCGCATCTTGACCTGTCTCCACTGCGTCTTGACCTGTCTCCACTGCGTCTTGACCTGTCCTCACTGCATCTTGACCTGTCTCCACTGCGTCTTGACCTGTCTCCACTGCATCTTGACCTGTCTCCACTGCATCTTGACCTGTCTTCACTGCATCTTGACCTGTCTCCACTGCATCTTGACCTGTCTCCACTGCGTCTTGACCTGTCCCCACTGCGTCTTGACCTGTCCCCGTGAGCACACGATGTGCGGGGCTTCACAACGAGACGCAGTGGAGACGAAACTTAGCAGTTCCACTGACCAATGAGGGGCCGCATTGTAGTCACGTGGTGAGTCATAGAAAGCAGACTCGTTGATTTGAGTCGCAGGGGCTGACTCAAATCGCATTCGTGTCGCCCTTTTTCATGACTTGTAACTTGATGTTTGATACTTGACTTGCTAGTTTGTGACTTTCTGGTAAAATTGAACATGGTGGACACAGATTCTAGCGTGCACCCTGCGTTTGCCTCCGTGCTATCCACGGACGAACCCACAACCGTCGGTGTACTATTGGTTCGTTCTCATCCTCTAAAAGGAGCATACTAAGAAGAGCTGTCCGTCTTCGTCTAATCCCACCATTTGGTTTCCGCTTGCGTTCACATGAGCGCGGGCATCGACTCGTCGTGACCCCGTCGTGACCCCGTTCTCGCCGTGTGCACGCCAAGACGGCAAGAGACGGGACGAGGCGCCTCGACCACGTGTCCGCGGTGTACCGTCTGAACCGACGCGACGCGTCACATGTTCCTGTGTCAATGTCCGGCCCTTCCATTCAAGAGCATCCGTCCCTATGCCAGACGTACATACCGTAAGAAGATGCCAGCTTTATTACGTGCTTCGCCAGCTGTAGGTGATTGCATCGTCAGAAACAGTAACTGCCCGATAGTGAGTTGATCGTATTCAACACTCGGCACGAGGGGGCGCAGTGGATCAGTGGTTAGAGCGCCAGACTGGCAAACGAGAGAACCACCATTTTAAAGCTTACACAACTTCTTTCATCCTAGTTTTTCAAATATTCAATGCGCTTTACATAAAAAGCTATAAATAAATACATAAGTAAATACATCTAGACATGTTATACATAAAACAAATGCATATAAAACTGTGTTAAAGACTAATTAAATAAATGTATAGGTAGATTAATTATAAGGAATTAAATTATGAATAAAAACCGAGTTCAATATAGCTAAATACAATTATTTACATTTTAAACAATTTAAATAAGTTAACAATAAAAGGTAAACAATTATTTCAAAACGTCAACTGTTCAAGCAATACTCTTGACGGGACTGTTTTCAGGGCTTACCTTAAAGACGCTGCTCTACGGGGTGTCTATGCCAGGGGAAGTCAAATATTCTACGCTAGGGTAAATGTGTAACCTGTCGTGGACTTGCAGACTCTGACATGCGCTGCACCGACTGTGGCGCAGAATTAGCTGTTACAAAACAACTACTCTAGATCTAACAATAAAACAAAGCGCCCCGAGACAAGATTTAACAAGACAAGATTTCCCATCCACGCCAAAGGCCCAGATGGCAAGTGGACAAGGAAGCCATTGGCTTATCGAGAGTCCAACAATGTTCACCTACTTATAACCCGCCGTCCTTATATATGTGTCAACCTTGTTTTTAAACATATTCACGCTGCTAGCAGTTACACAATCTGTAGACAGTTTGACGTCATTGGCACAGGGTCTGGACAAGATGAATGCCGGCGCTGCGTAAGACGCAAGGATTAACACGGCTTGGCGGTCTGAAATTGCAACTCAAATGTATTCAGACGCATGCCCATTTAACTGAATTTCACTGAACAAATTCAACATCGCGCGTCCGACAGCATTAGCAGTAGGATGTGCCAATGACGTCATTATAAATAGAAAAACTTAATTATACAATGTTTTCTAAATCATTTAAAAAACAGATGGCGGCACATTTATTTTTGCCTAATTGGTTGAGTCATTTAAATAGCTCACACCGCCGTGAAGGTGACATTTGAGTTAACAAGACGGCCATCCAAGAAAAAATATTGCCAGATGGCAAGTGGACATGGAAGCCGTTGGCTTATCGAGAGCCCAACAATTGTTTTATTTATGTGCAGCCTGCCCTTATTAAAAGTACGCCAATTGTATATTAAAACAAATTCACACAGCCGTATTAACACAATTAGCAGTTTTGTCCCATTAATTTATCAATTTTGTTTTTGTTTACGCCACTGTTAGTGTATTGTGAGTGAGACACCCGCCGCAGTTGATTGCGAGGTCAACAGCACACGGAGACCGTCTGACCGAGGCACTTGCCCTTTCGTTCGAGTGTTTCAATGCACATTACTCTCCGACAGAAACACAGCTAATTCTGTTTTAATAAAATACTGATGCATCATCCCACGTGACTCGTGCAGACGAGGGTAGTCGTCGCTTGTCAAGCATGTGCTCTTTTATCATGGCGACGATCATCAGTCAACGGATCGCAATATGTTTTTGAAAAATACGTCCTGTCTTGGGTCTTGGACAGATGACACATGAGAAAGTGACCTCATCATACTAGCTATTCTAGGACACAAATGGACAAACGATAAGGGGATTTTGAAATGAACACCTGATGCCAGAGACGCTCTGATCTGATCTGAGTAGCAAGATGGCAGACGGTGTGGGCAGGTCACTTAGTGCAGGCCGAATACAAGAGAAAAGACAGGCGGCGAAACAACCAGGAAACAGACTGCGTTTCAAAGGATGTGAGAAAGGCGGATAAAGTTGAAAGGTGGGGATAGGCTGCCGGTAGGGATCAGAGGAAGGTGCAAACAAATTAAGGGGCGCAGTAGTCCAGTAATGAGACCAAACTAAATTAATCACAACATATTTTCACATGTCACATTGTTCACATTAACAGTCGCTGAAATATACATTTTCCAAACGAAATATAAAGAAAAACGAAAATTATAATTTGTGTACCATATACTAACTAATCACTAAGTTCTTCTTGAATGCTTACACGTGGACATGTCACTGCATGATGTGTATATGTAAGTGTATCATGTGTACACGTCAGTGTATACATATATCATTTGTACAGTCAATGTATAATGTGTACATGTAAGTGTATCATGTGTACATGTCAGTGTATCATGCATACATGTATAATGTGTACATGTCAATGTGTCATGTGTATGTATATATATATATATATATATATATATATATATATATATATATATATATATATATATATATATATATATATATATATATATATATATATATATATGTATCATATGCACATGTCAATGTATCATGTGTACATGTGAGTGTATAATGTATGCATATCAGTGTTTCATGTATACGCTTGATTGTATCATGTGTGCATGTTAGTGTAACATAGAACACGCTTTGAAGAATAATCACGTGTCCGAGACGACGCCTGCATGATCAGTATCCATTACACCCATGAACAGAAATCATAATATGCCATTCTTGAATTAGCATTTTTTCAGCATCCATCCGGAATACAAATCTAGAAATCCATTCTCGTGACAGGAGTCAGAAGTGGAAGTGATAGAGGAAAAGGCTTTCAAGGCGAAGGCCCATCTTAAGTGCTATATTGTTGCTACTAATCTTGGGTAGACGTTCTTGGTTGGTTGATTGATTTTTGATTTGTTGACTACGTAGGGAAAACGAAAGCGTAATGCGATGTTGTATGCGATGTTGTAGGCGATGTTCTAGCAGGTTCAGACTTATAGTTCAGGATCACTAAATGATATAATGTTCGTCAAAACTACTAATCGTCATACGACAATTTGTTGCTTGAATGTAGTGGTTTTGTAGGTATTCGTATTCATTGGCTGCTAAGACCTACGGCCGGTTTACACGAGCAATTTATCGTTCAATTTGTCGGAAGAAACGGTGTCGTACGGTATAGCGGTGCAAACATCGGTCGTGTAAATACTCTAGCGATAGGGTTAACCAGGCCAATGTTTGGCTATGATTGAGTCGGTCGAATTGGGATTGGCTCCAGATTGTCCGAGATTCTATGGAGATTTTGAAGCAGTGGTCAATCAGCCACTGATAGCCGCGTCGTGAACTTTCATCAAAGCTCAAATCGAGAATGGCGCGAGTCAAGTTGTGCACAAATCGGTCGTGTAAATCGGCCTTAGATTATCGGCGGTTTTAGGGAATGGCGTACCGACGAAGCGACGTGTATCATGTGTTTAGATTGAAGCGAAAATTACTAGCGAATATTCAAGTCGTGTGACGTTGTTGACGCCGCGGGCAAAATAACTGGACATATTCTGAGTCGACGTCTCCTGCAAAAAAAAAACAAAGTACCTCGACCTTGCATTACCGCATCAAAATTACGGCATCACTACGACACTACTAGACGTGTGAACACGGCTTAATTTCTTTTTTTCCCTCCTTCCCTCCCTCCCTCCCTCCCTTCCCGTCTCTCTGTCCCTACTTACCTCCATCCCTCCCTCCCTCCCTCCCTCCCTCCCTCCCTCCCTCCTCCCTCCCTCCCTCCCTCCCTCCCTCCCTCCCTCCCTCCCTCCCTCCCTCCCTCCCTCCCTCCCTCCCTCCCTTCCCCTCTCTCCCTCCTTCCCTCCCTCCCTCCATATCTCTGTCTCAATCCCTCCCTCCCTCTCTCTCCCTCCCCCTCTCTCTCTCTCTCTCTCTCTCTCTCTCTCTATATATATATATATATATATATATATATATATCATGATGCTTACGTAAATTATGTGTTCAACATGTCAGACAATATATATATATATATATATATATATATATATATATATTGTCTGACATGTTGACCACATAATTTGCGTAAGCATCATGTCTGCTCAGTCGAATATCAGGTTTTTACTTAGTAACTCCGAAATGTGACAATGCAGACAACATGTCTACTTTTAGTTTGACGAATGTCGCTTGAAAGGTACAGAACTCGTTAGAAACAGAAACAACATATCGATGAGGAAGATGCCTTGAATGGAACAACCCTGGGATTATGGGATTAATAAGAGTAATGCTTTTTCTTGCTTAAAAGTATATTGCTATTCTCCATAGGCCCTTGCTAAATTTAGTGCTTCATTAAACAAGATAATAGACACCCTTATTATTTAGCAGACGGCTTAGACCAGCACAAAGTGCTTCGGTCGAATCCGTGGGCAAACTGACGTCACTATGACATTTGCGTCACTGAAATATTACGTTTTCACTTCCTATAAGTGCGTGGCGGCAAGGTGCAGAATGGAAAAACGACGCTGATGACACCTCTGATAGACAACATGGCCTGTCGCCTTGATAAGGCCAAGAAAAGTTGAATCGATAAAAAATTGAGAGTGGATGTCGAGTAATGACTGCTGCACACTATATGTGATGTGAATGTTTATTTACTTCAATTATCGACGTTTGCTCAACGTAGGTTGAATGTGGAGTCCAGCGAACTTCCGGTCAGCGTAATCTCCTCGTTGATCCATTAACTAAGAATGAAAAACAGAGTGATATATGCTCCTGGGTGGCATTTAGGATCGTCGTGCCATCAACATCATTGGTCGGGCCGTAGCGCTGACGAGCCGTTTCCATAAAGGTCAGCCCCTTCATCAAGGTTTTCTTTGAATTTCTCTGTTGTTTTGCAATGAATGTCCTCTTTTAGTTCTTTTGTTTGTCTTACTGCCTATTCCTCCAGTGGACAATTAGTTGCTTCATGAGTATTCTATAATATTACTTCTTTCGAACTTCCTTTATGTGAAGTGCGTGTGTGTGTGTGTGTGTGTGTGTGTGTGTGTGTGTGTGTGTGTGTGTGTGTGTGTGTGTGTGTGTGTGTGTGTGTGTGTGTGTGTGTGTGTGTGTGTGTGTGTGTGTGTGTGTGTGTGTGTGTGTGTGTGTGTGTGTGTGTGTGTGTGTGTGTGTGTGTGTGTGTGTGTGTGTGTGTGTGTGTGTGTGTGTGTGTGTGTGTGTGTGTGTGTGTGTGTGTGTGTAATATTCCCTATCTGAATTATATATGTCAACCACGGGAAAGTTTTAAACTATTTTCCCCATGCACACACATTGGTGCAGCTAATTATTAATTCATCATTATATATATATATATATATATATATATATATATATATATATATACGCTATATAACTAGCAACGCCCATGCTTCAAGACACGCGCATGAACAAATATACGAAGCGTATAATATTTGACGGCAGAAAAATGGAAGCACGATACCGCGATGCACTAGGAATGGTGCAACTCATGTTCAAAGATCGGATTCATCATCATTGACAGTGCAAACGGAAGCGCCACCGAAATGTCATCGATCAAATCCCACATCGTATATTCATTCCGTAAGTGACACATTCTATACTCAGCAATGACATCGAGGCATCAAATAATGCCCCACGAATCGATAACCCCGTGTGGTTCAACCTTGCCTGCTTGAAATAAGTCTTTTCAAAGGCATGTCTCAATGTGTTGTGATGAAACTGAATTACTGTGTGATCTGCCTTTCTTTGAAAGTTCTACAAGCGTGCTTGTCACTCACAGACGTCATACGGCCGATTTTGCAAATAATCTGCGTATTTGGTGTACGCTTGGGCATAATTTTATAATGATTTCGCAAAAAATCAAATCGATCTGCTTCTTCACGCCACTAGCTTATTTACACAAAGTTGTTATTTAGCTTTGACGAACTCATAACACAAAATATTATATTATTTATGCCCGGCTCTATATACTATGACACGCTTGACGCAAGTTACCCGATCTCACGATCAACGTCGATTAAATGTCGTTGATATTACGCAACAAGTCATTAAACCGACCGAACGTGGTGTTTGAGTTATTCACGCGATACAGATTTGAACGTCAGTGAACGTTCGCGACTTGCTAAATGAATCGAGGAGACAGTTTCAAACATAACTATAAAAGAGGTAAAGATACGCTCTTATACAGCGCGGCATCCAGTCCGTAGGACCGCTCAAAGCGCTTCACACTTCACCCCCTGGCAGACCTGTACTCATTTATACAGCCGAGTGAACTGTGGCAACGTGGGGTGATCAAACTTGCCAAAGGTTCGAAGCGACCGCAGTGGGATTTGAAACCGGGTTCTCTCGATTGAGAGTCCGGCCTTCTAACCGGTATGCCATCGCGCCCTACCGGCCTTCTAACCGGTATGCCATCGCGCCCTACCGGCCTTCTAACCGGTATGCCATCGCGCCCTACCGGCCTTCTAACCGGTATGCCATCGCGTCCCACCTAAGCAGACATCTGCGAGAACAATTAAAACAACTACTGTACGTGTACTATTTGTATTGTGAATTAAAATGTAATAGTAAGTGTTCCTAATAATTATATCTGCATCAACACATTTATTTGTATCTAAATAAACAGGTACAATTTAAGTATCCAGTCCTTCAAACGGCTTAAAGCGCTTTACAGTTCACCCCTGGCAGTCCTTTCATTCCAACACCAACTTGACTAATCTGGGAAGCATTCAGCCAAGCTAAAATTATTGCGCGAAGACTATTCATTCAATGAGAGTCCGACGGTCAAAACTTTACGTCACTATGTTGTTCAATCCCTAACAAGGTAATTCGAACCAAAGTGCTCTTGATTGAGAGTCCGACGGTCGAACCTCTACGCTACTATACTGTTCAGTCCCTAAAAACGTAATTCGAACCAAAGTCCTCTCAATTGAGAGTCCGACGGTCGAACCTCTACGTCACTATACTGTTCAGTCCCTAAAAACGTAATTCGAACCAAGGTCCTCTCGATTGAGAGTCCAACGGTCGAACCTCTACGCCACTATATTGTTCAGTCCCTAAAAAGGTAATTCGAACCAAGGTCCTCTCGAACTTCTGAACCACTATATTGTTCAGTCTCTAACAAGATAATCAATGATGCAGTAATCGGGCAGTCATTATCACTGTAAGGACATGTCTGCATACTAATATCTTGTACCGAACCATTCACACATGTTTATGTATTAATCACTTCGTGGATCAATGGTTTGCACGTGATCACATTGAATATTGCCTGCCTTTCCTTACCCTAATCCATCCAGCGACCCACTGGAAAATTAATGATCCCAGTAAGATAGTGCCACTGGGCCACTAGGTTATAAATGCTTCTGGGTTATAAATATGACATGTGTCGCTAGCAATGGCGTATTGGGGGCACGGCCCATTTGGCTTCTGGATAATAATGATGTATGCTTCCTTGTATAACTACACGCGAAGATTGTTCTCTTCGTGGGAAACATGAAACTTGGTCCACTCGGTGCGTGTACGTGTACGTGTACGTGTACGTGTACGTGCACTCCAAGCCAGAACTTGTAAATTTAGATCACATTCGATTAGTGGGTGCATAGTAACCATTTTCCCCACAATGACGCGCGCTATCCGGACTAATATATCATGGACGTCATCTAACTACATAGAACGTATACACGCACGCACTGTATATATATATATATATATATATATATATATATATATATATATATATATATATATATATATATATATATATATATATATATATATATACACACATACATATATATATATATACACACACACACACACACACACACACACACACACACACACACACACACACACACACACACACACACACACACACACACACAAACACACACACAAACACACACACGCACGCACGCACGCATGTACATCCGTCTCCAACGTTCAGTGGCAGATTAGTATGGGCATACAGGTAAATATAGGTAAAAACGAAGACCTCGAAGTCTATTCTGCGTGGGCATAGCACTGTCGAAATTTCAGTCTAGCAGCCGAGTTGTTTTTTCGCTGCAGTCGCGCGATAGTGCCTCCAGACGTGCCATATACGAATGAATGCTTCCTCAATTAACATGGATAACTGTCTGAAAATCCCTCACTGGTCGATAGTTGTTCAGATTGTCCTTGTCAAGTGACAGCTTTTTCAGCAATGAACGGACAATCCATGCTTAAGTGGACGTTTTTGTATGACTGCCCCGTCCAGAGAGGCATATGTATTCAGTGTGGTGATATGACTGCCCCGTCCAGAGAGGCATATGTACTCAGTGTGGTGATATGACTGCCCTGTCCAGAGAGGCATATGTATTCAGTGTGGTGATGTGACTGCCACGTCCAGAGAAGCATATGTATTCAGTGTGGTGATAGACACAGTATTCGTTGTATGTATTTTGTATTTTAGCTGATTGTCAGGCAGAACATTTTAGCTGATTGGCAGGCAGAACATTTTAGCTGATTGGCAGGCAGAACATTTTAGCTGATTGGCAGGCAGTTGAGATTGGTGTGTCCGTAGTTTGATCGAACAAAATGAGTGAAACAGCGTGTTTCATCTGTTGACATATCGATGGTGGTGTAGTACTGCAAAAAACAAAACAATTTTTGATCTCATCACTAAAGAAATGTGAAAACAGTTGACATCATTTAGCCATTGAATGTTACAGAATGCGCTGGCCATAAAGGGAGCTCACTAGATCAAACATGGTTTGCTGTTTGCCTTTTCTAATCGGTCTTGATTGTAAAGCGTTTGGCCTGCGGATATCATTGCACTGCCTTAATCGCGGGCGGTGATAATGATAAGGGTCTGCTCCACGGCATGTCTGACCATCTTCTCATCAAACTCCAAACAGTGCAAAATGCTGTAGCCCGTCTCATAAACCGAACAAGGAAATATGATCACATCACACCTGATCAACATTCACTGTCTACCAATAAAACAGCTCATTGAATGCAAACTACACGGTCTGACTGAGGCATATCTAACGGATCTCTTGACTCGCCACCAACCCGCTCGCACGCTACGCTCCAGTGACCCTCACCTACTGGAAGTCCAGCACAGCAGACTCTGTACTCAAGGCGACAGTGTTTTTCTCATATGCAGCACCGCGCCTCTGGAACAATCTGCCCTTGCTACACGTGTCGCAGACTGTCAGAACAGCTTTAAGAAACAGCTTGTGACTCTTCTTTTTAAAAGTGAATTTTCTCTTTAAATAATATTGATGTGCATTTTAGACTAGTTCTGGATTCGTGACGCTTTGACATTATACGAACATTTTAGTATTCATTTTTAACAATTAGTGTTAATATTTATTTTTTTAAATATCATTGTATAACTCTTAGTACTATATATTTACTTATTTATTGTAAATATTATTTTTATGTTCTAAACGTCTGAATAATTCCATTCTCATATGCATGCTTTAATGTTTTAATATTGCAATGCGCCTTTGAATGGCCGAAGCGGCCAGATTTATGGCGCACACAAATGCAGTTATTATTACATTAAGCAGCACAAGCCAATTACACAGGACCAAGTGTTGCCTACAAAGCCATAACACTATTGATATTAAGCGCGCTGTTGGGACATATGACGTTTCTGGCGTACCAGGGGGTGGTGTTTGTAGCAGATGTTTCTCTGATCCACGCCGCATCAAAGGACGATTTGATGTCGTTCCTCGAGGGCCTGCCAAAGGACACCCATATGCCAGAGGGAGATCCAAAGTCTGACCGACTTCATTTGTAAACGTGTCGTCGTTTTCGACGGGATGGCTGAAATACAATCACTAGCCAAGACAGAGTGGATACGTGGATAACCGATTGCTCTGATCTGGTAATGCACTCTATTTAACGGCATTAACAGATATACAATAATTATGACGAAGTGCATCTGTTGCTTGATCCACTGACGTTAGTGAAACACAACGCAAGTCTTGAGTATCGCATCACAGATATAACATCAACCGCCAGAGCTAGTGTGCAGTACTTCATATAAAGATAAACGATGAATCCACAGCACGTCGCTCACAAAGGTCTACAGCATTCCGTGGCAAATAGGAAAGAATATTGCTGATCATGTAAAATCCACTCACATATAAGTTTAGTTTCTCAAGCATTCAGCGGAAACCACCAAACTAATTCTTCATTCTCCGGACGCTACAACAAATAGAACTACCTCAGTTCGGAAGCCATTTTCTAAGTATTGACGTTATTGTACTAGCTGTAAGACGTTATTGTACTAGCTGTAAGACGTTATTGTACTAGCTGTAAGATGTTATTGTACTAGCTGTAAGACGGTATTATACTAGCTGTAAGACGGTATTGTACTAGCTGTAAGACGTTATTGTACTAGCTGTAAGACATTATTATACTAGCTGTAAGACGGTATTGTTCTAGCTGTAAGACGTTATTGTACTAGCTGTAAGGCGTTATTGCACTAGCTGTAAGACGTTATTGTACTAGCTGTAAGATGTTATTGTACTAGCTGAAAGACGTTATTGTACTAGCTGTAAGACGGTATTGCACTAGCTGTAAGACGTTATTGTACTAGCTGTAAGACGTTATTGTACTAGCTGTAAGACGGTATTGTACTAGCTGTAAGACGTTATTGTACTAGCTGTAAGACGTTATTGTACTAGCTGTAAGAAGGTATTGTACTAGCTGTAAGACGTTACCGTACTAGCTGTAAGACGTTACTGTACTAGCTGTAAGACGTTACTGTACTAGTTGTAAGACCTTATTGTACTAGCTGTAAGACGTTGTTGTACTAGCTGTAAGACGTTACTGCACTAGCTGTAAGACGTTATTGTACTAGCTGTAAGACGTTATTTTACTAGTTGTAAGACGTTATTGTACTAGCTGTAAGACGTTATTTTACTAGTTGTAAGACGTTATTGTACTAGCTGTAAGACGTTATTGTACTAGTTGTAAGACGTTATTGTACTAGCTGTAAGACGTTATTGTACTAGCTGTAAGACGGTGTTGCACTAGCTGTAAGCCGTTATTGTACTAGCTGTAAGACGTTGTTGTACTAGCTGTAAGACGTTGTTGTACTAGCTGTAAGGCTTTATTGTACTAGCTGTAAGACGTTATTGTACTAGTTGTAAGACGTTATTGTACTAGCTGTAAGACGTTATTGTACTAGCTGTAAGACGTTATTGTACTAGCTGTAAGACGTTATTGTACCAGCTGTAAGACGTTATTGTACTAGCTGTAACACGGTATTGTACTAGCTGTAAGACGTTATTGTACCAGCTGTAAGACGTTATTGTACTAGCTGTAAGACGTTATTGTAGTAGCTGTAAGACGTTATTGTACCAGCTGTAAGACTGTATTGTACCAGCTGTAAGACTGTATTGTACTAGCTGTAAGACGTTATTGTACTAGCTGTAAGACGTTATTGTACCAGCTGTAAGACGGTATTGTACTAGCTGTAAGACGTTATTGCACTAGCTGTAAGACTTTATTGCACTAGCTGTAAGACGTTATTGTACTAGCTGTAAGGCGTTATTGTACTAGCTGTAAGAGTTATTGTTCTAGATGTAAGATGTTATTGTACTAGCTGTAAGACGTTATTGTACTAGCTGTAAAACGTTATTGTACTAGCTGTAAGACGTTACTGTACTAGCTGTAAGACGTTATTGTACTAGCTGTAAGACGGTATTGTACCAGCTGTAAGACGTTATTGCATTAGCTATAAGACGCTGTAAGACGGTATTGTACCAGCTGTAAGACGTTATTGCACTAGCTGTAAGACGTTACTGTACTAGCTGTATGACATTATCGTACTAGCTGTAAGAGTTATTGTTCTAGCTGTAAGACGTTATTGTACTAGCTGTAAGACGTTATTGCACTAGCTGTAGGACGTTATTGCATTAGCTGTAAGACATTATTGTACTAGCTGTAAGAGTTATTGTTTTAGCTGTAAGACGTTATTGTATTAGCTGTAAGATATTATTGTACTAGCTGTAAGACGTTATTGTACTAGCTGTAAGACGTTATTGTACTAGCTGTAAAACGTTATTTTACTAGCTGTAAGACGTTATTGTACTAGCTGTAAGACATTATTGTACTAGCTGTAAAACGTTATTGTTCTAGCTGTAAGACGTTATTGTACTAGCTGTAAGACATTATTGTTCTAGCTGTAAGACGTTATTGTACTAGCTGTAAGACGTTATTGTACTAGCTGTAAGACGTTATTGTACTAGCTGTAGGACGTTATTGTACTAGCTGTAAGACGTTATTGTACTAGCTGTAGGACGTTATTGTACTGGCTGTAAGACGTTATTGTACTAGCTGTAAGACGTTATTGTACTAGCTTTAAGACGTTATTGTACTAGCTGTAGGACGTTATTGTACTAGCTGTAAGACGTTATTGTACTAGCTGTAATACGTTATCCAAATATCGACAGACACATGCTTCGTGACAGGAACAGTCCATAAACGCAACTTCGTACAACTTCAATCAACCTACGATGACCTTGGTTCCGATAAAGCTGCAGCTGCAGGTTTACTTGCACTATCCGGGGCAGACATATCTGATAGTTTTGCTGGCAATGTGAAAATTACTTGATGGAAAGTGCTAAAAAAATGTCACGATGACGGCGAGACAGTGGTAGCATTTGGCCAGTTTGGTGCAACTGAGATCAATAGATCACCATCCGAAACCACCATTAAAATATAATATATTATGCAAGCTGTTTGTGTCTCACACATAACTCGTAAATGTAGCAGACGTGAGGTGGTGGCCTTTCAAAAAGCCAGCTCAAACTGAAGGTCTACCTCCACCTAGGGCTGAATTGGGCGATGCATAATAATCAACTATATACTAAGTGTCACTGACAACGTCCAATACAGTATTATTTATTATCTTTACGGCTTCCTGTTTGATTTACCGTGTGAATTTCTTTATTTAACCATATATGCTAGATCAACTGTATTTTATAAAGGAATAAAGTGTGTCCATTAAAAATATAATTGTTGTCATGCACTATATAGTTACATTTTTCCAATTATTTTAATTTACAATAATTATAATTAATAAAAAGTGGGTATTTACGGCTAACGTTTGTACATCACACACCATAAAAAAGAAACAAGAATTTTTGTACAGCACAACTAATGTACAGGAGGTATGTAACCGTTAATGTTTTTATACAAAACACATTTCAGAACAAAAACGGAACATCATTCAGTTAAAAAATATATCATGAATGATCATACAGTATACGGTAGAACTTAATTTTGTGTTGTGCATGTTAGTTTCAAATGCCAATTAATCTCTGAAACTCAACAAAATAAATACTAAGTTGACTACTGTTGCACATATTTATAATTTTAAAATATATGTTCTTTACATACTACCCCTCTTCGTTCACGGGAAACCGAAAAACGACATTGTACTGCATTGTTTGCGTGTATTGTTGCAATTTATCCTGTGCAATACTGTCCGTAACCCTTCCTCTTAAATTGTAGGCTCTTTGATTCAAGCTTCTGTTGTTGGTTTATCGCGCTGTACACAGTCTCTTCCTTGTGTATATGTCGGCATCAATAACTCTGCCCTGGGCTGGGCCGGCATTGTGGAATGTCTCGCCTACTGCAGTGAGAGACGCGAACACCGTCGCTGCGTTCAAGACAGTGCAAAACACACATCTGTTTCGTTCTTTCATACTTTAGTTGTGCAGCAATGTCGTTTCAACGACAGTGGTTTACCTTATTAACATGTGTTAACTCAATTTTTATTTTAGTTTATTTAATTGATTTAAACTTAATTTATCTCAATTTATGTTGACTTATTTAATTTATTTAATTGGCTTGAAATTTGTTAATTGATCTCAACTGATCTTGTCACAAAATGCCACGTTAAATCGATGACGTCCAAGTCCAAGTCAAGTCTCGAGTCATCTATCTGAATTCCAAGTCACTAGTCATGAAAAGGTGCGACTCGGGTGCGACTCGATTCAACCCCTACGAATCGAGCCAACCCCATCGACTCGAGCCAACCCCTACGAATCGAGTCAACTCCTACCAATCGAGCCAACCCCTACGAATCGAGTCAACCCCTACGAATCGAGCCAACCCCTACGACTCGAGCCAACCCCTACGAATCGAGTCAATCCCTACCAATCGAGCCAACCCCTACGAATCGAGTCAACCCCTACGAATCGAGCCAACCCCTACGAATTGAGTCAACCCCTAAGAATCGAGCCAACCCCTACGAATCGAGTCAACCCCTACGAATCGAGTCAACCCCTAAGAATCGAGCCAACCCCTAAGAATCGAGCCAACCCCTACGAATCGAGTCAACCCCTACGAATCGAGCCAACCCCTACGAATCCAGCCAACCCCTACGAATTGAGTCAGCCCCTACGACTCGAGTCAACTCATCATAGCAACTTCTAGAATCTTGGTGCAGCACCGACTTGAAATTGGTGTAGAGAATTAAAAAAGCGGAATATCAAATAAGTATTACTATTGTATATATATTATACATAAACGTATTGTAGACATATATTAGAAAACAGTTTTTGTTAGTTATTAGTCAGAGGCAGGATTTTAGAGCAAATTAGTTCCGGACTCCGCAGGGAAGTCAGTTAGCGTTAATAGGGTTGTTTACCATTCGAAAATTGAGGTAGCATAGTGAATAGTCAGAAACAGTGGGAATATTGGTTAGAATAAGTATTACTATTACACATATACTATATACACAAACTTCTTATAAACATATATTAAGAAACTGTTTTTGTTAACAGAGGCAGTATTTTTCCCGGACTCAAATTCAATGAGCGATAAGGGGGGTTTGTTTACAGGTCGTGAATTAAACTGGTGTACCAAACTATCGTATGCATTGTTAAATATATATTAGATAAAGTGATACATTTACATAAATTACACATATAAGGTAATATCTGACATAGTTGTAGTAAACGATTTCGGCAAAAACGAATTAACAGCAGGATTTTAGCGTACGTTCGTTTACATTGACTTCGTGCGAGCTTAGTAGAAAATACATAGTTAGCAACTATATTAGCCTAAAGTGTTCTTTTGAACACAAAAACAGCCTTATTCAAGGCTAACGTAGCAATCAGATTAAATCTAAATTTTGTGGAAGGTAAAGGTCACCAGGCATTTAATATGCAACAGTTGTAGCAACTGGGTGGACTTCGTCAAGTCCGAGTGCGAGAAGTCCTGGGCTGCGGTTCAGGCGGATAGTTTTAGTTTTTAGTGTAGGGGATGTTCGAGGATGAAGGAACTTGAGGAGGAATTAGAACAGCTGAGGCTGCTCGTTGTGGCAGTGGTGGGAAGCAGGTGGGTTGCGCCAGTGGTTCTGGTGGGGGGGGACAGTAGATGATAAAATGGGGGAAGACGACGAGAGAGATGCTAGGGAGAGCTCACTTCAGCCTGGGAGGAGGCTGAGGGGAGGTAAGGTGACAGGTCGTAGGGACACAGGACGTAAGGAGACGGTACGTTGGGAGACAGGACGTAAGGAGACGGGACGTAAGGAGACGGGACGTAGGGAGACAGGACGAAAGGAGACGAGAAGGAAAGAAATGGGAGGGAAGACAAATGGATCGAAGGAAAGGGGAGTAGGGGAGACAGTAGCGAAGGAGTCGGAGGCAAGGAGACGATAGTTAAGGTGATGTGAGTGAGGGAGACGGGAAAGTGTCAGGAGGGAAGGCGACGGGAGTGCAAGTTAGCCAGGCAACGGGAGGGAAAGGTGACAGGTTGATGAGTGAGAGAGAGCCTGATAACAGTCTGCCACCAAGTGACAAGGCTGCAGGACAGAATGTAATGGAGGGCATCCATCGGAAGAGCTATTCCGAGGCAGTGATAGAGGGGGTGAGAAAGAGAGCGAGGGATTTGTGGGGGAATCAATAGTTAGGAAGACCAACGAGTGTTAAACAAGGGAGAAGACGTGGTAGCTTGCCTGGGGCAAAAATAGAGGCGATAACTGAGAGGGTAGAAAGCATCGTGGGTTCGGGCAAGGGTGGATCTGTTTTAGTACACGTAGGGACAAATAACGTAGAGAGGGAGGGTACAACTGCCATAGTTAGGAAATACAAGAATTTGGTCAGAACACTAAAGCAGACGTGGGTTGAGCAGGTAATACTGTCAGGGATTCTACCAGTAATAGGAAGGAAGGGTAATAAATATCGAAATTACCGGGGGATGGCAATTAACATGCTAGTCGAGAAGCTATGTAGGGAAGTGGACGCTGGTTTTGTGGGGAAGTTTTGTTGGAAGGGTGGATATGTACATGAAGCACGGGCTTCATCTAAGTGGAAAGGAGGCAGCAGTATTTGCGGATGGACTCACAGCAGCAGCAGACAGTGGCATGGGTAGCATATCAAATATGTTTGGTAGTCAACACTATTTAAACTAGAAGCGCAGGGGGGTACTTAGATATGCCTCAAGCAGGACAAGAGGCCACTAGTACAGATAAACCAATAACAAAATGTCCGAAAAATATGTTTGAAGCAGGTTATAGATGCGTGTGTTTAAATGCTAGGAGTATAGTAAATAAAAAAGAATTAAACATTATGGTAGAAGATATTGACCCTCACATAATTGGTATTACCGAATCATGGGCCAACACAGACATAACATATGCTGAATTAGGATTGACAGAATACGTAATGTTCAGGAGAGGTCGAATAGGACGAAGGGGAGGGGGAGTTATTTTATATGTTAAATATTCTATTCAAGCTTATGAAATAAAATTAGAAAGCGAAGCAGATTACGTTGAAGCTGTTTGGTGCAAAATAGTTTCAGGAAATAAAAAAATAATTATTGGATTAGTTTACCGAAATCCAAACATAAACGAAGAGGATAACACAATGATTACAAAATGCTATAAAGGAAGTTAGTAAAGGGGAATGTATCATAATGGGATATTTTAACCATGGACACATACAATGGAAATCTCTAGAGAGCACAGGGGGTGAGGATCAACAATTTATATTTTTAATTCAGGATAGCTTCCTTACTCAGCACGTGCTAGAACCAACCAGGGGAGAAAATGTATTAGATATAGTTTTATCATCACAAAAAGAATTAGAGGACAATGTAAAAATACATGAACCATTGGTAGCAGTGGCCACAGTCAAATACATTTTGACATTAATGTAAAATCAGAAAGAAAAAAATTAAAAACACATACGAAAAACTTCCACAGAGGTAACTATAAAGATATGAGAAAATATTTAGCAAAGCTAGATTGGAATAACATGCTGATGACTAAAATCGCAATTGAATGTTGGAATATTCTAAAATATGAAACTGAGAGTATCATCGATAAATTTATTCCCTCGAAAAAACAAGGAAAACGGTCTAGAAAGAAACATTTGTCAAAAGACGCTATTAGAAAAATAGTGTTTAAGCAAACTATGTGGAGGGTTTATAGGCGTACCATAAAGGATGAAGACTATAAAAATTACAAAGAGGCACTTAACCTAGCTACAACTGAAATTAGAAAATCTAAAGGAACCTTTAAAAAATTGCCAGGTAATATAAAAAATGACAGTAAGAGTTTCTATGCTTATGTAAGGAGTAAACAGAAAGTTCCAGATAAGGTCGGACCACTGGAAAACAACAGGGGAAACATAATTTCAGACGGGTTTCAAATGGCAGAGTTCCTGAATGAGTATTTCAGCTCAGTATTTACCACAGAAGATATCAGCTCACTTCCAGTTCAATTTACTAAATTTGAGGGCAATAAATCAGAACATTAAGGGCAGTTATTTGTAACTCCTGTAATGATAGCAAAACAAATTAAGAAGATGAAAGATAATAAATCACCTGGAGTTGATGAGATACCACCAAAACTGCTTAAGGAAATTGTTGAGCAAATTAGTACATCACTTGCAAAATTGTTTAACTTGTCACTAGAAGAAGGAATAGTTCCTTCAAAATAAAAAGAGGCAAATATAACGCTGCTATTTAAGAAGGGGTCGAGGAACAAGCCAGACAAATTACAGACTAGTGAGGTTAATATCAGTTGTATGTAAATTATTCGAAACATTAATTATAGACAACACGGTGGAATTCCTTGTAAAACATACATTAATAAATACATTTCAACATGGATTCCTAAAAGCAAGGTCATGTCTAACAATCTCTTGTTTTTTTTTGAAGAAATTACAGTGGTTAGATGAAGGGTCACCAGTGGATGTTGTCTACTTAGATTTTCAGAAAGCTTTCGATAAAGTGCCACATAAAAGATTGTTACTTAAGCTAAAAGTCCGTGGTATATGTAATGATACAATCAACTGGATAGAAAAGTGGCATACACACAGAAAACAAAGAGTAATAGTAGATGGTGAGATTTCAAACTGGAAATCTGTTTTGAGTGGGGTACTACAGGGATCAGTATTAGGCTGTTGTTAATATATATATTGTATATATATATATATATATATATATATATATATATATATATATATATATATATATATATATATATATATATATAAATGTTGTTAATACATATAAATGATTTAGAAGATGACATATCTAGCAAAGTACTCAAATTTGCAGATGACACAAAAGTATTCAGAAAGGTTACTAATGATACAGATAAAAGTTTACAGGATGATTTACATAAATTAGTTAAATGGTCAGAAAAATTGCAAACGTTATTAAATTTTGGGAAGTGTAAATGTATACACATAGGACATGGACACATGGACGAAGAATATAAAATGGGGGATACTGTACTAGGTAGAACTGCACAAGCAAAGGACTTAGGAGTAACATTTAGCGCTGACATGAAAGTTTCAGAGCAATATGAGATTGCTGCTTCGAAAGTCTAGGACTAATTAGGAGAACTATCATGTATAAGGAAAAACAGCTAAGTGTACCCCTGTACAAAGCAATAGTTAGACCACATTTGGAATATTGTATTCAAGCACGGAGGCCATATCGTAAAGGACATAGACAAGCTAGAAAGAATACAACGAAGAGCAACTAAGATGATTCCAGAATTGAGAGACCTTAGTTACGAAGGTCGCTTATTACAATGTGGTTTGACAACACTAGAGACCAGGAGACTAAGAGGAGACCAAATAGAAATGTTTAAAATAGTGAATGGTTATGAGAATGTTGACAGGAATATGTTCTTCAAACTTAAAGAAAGCAGTAGAACCAGAGGACACAAAGCAGCATTAGATAAGGAACAGTGTAGGTTGGACATGAGAAAGTACTCTTTCTCAAATATGGTGATAAATGAATGGAACAAACTGCCAAATGATTGTGTTAATGCTAGTAGTGTAAATGTGTTTAAAAAATAGAATTGACAAATATTTTATAAGTGCGGGCTACACATAGATGAGAAAATTGTTGGACTCTCGATAAGCCAATGGCTTCCTTGTCCACTTGGCATCTGGAACTTGTTGTTTGGGATGGCAATCTTGTTAAATCTTGTTAAAACTCCTACGTTTCGATTCAACCGCTACGAATCGAGTCAACCCCTACCAATCGAGTCAACCCCTCGAAATTTAATCAACCCCTATGATTCGAGTTAACCCATTCGAATCGAGTCAACAAGTAAGTCTGGAACTAGATGAGTATTACGCAATTTTGCTGCGAACCGCTTTTAACATTCACTGGCGGCAACATTGAACTAATGCCGGTCTATACAGCGGAAGGAATTACATTACTGACAACATACGGGAAAAGAGGCTGTGGTTTGCTGGACACTGTTTCAGACGCAATGATGAAATGTCATCTCAAAAACAATCGTGTTGGAACCAGAGAACAAGCCAAGGCCGACCAGCCTTAACATTTACCAACTGTCTAAGGGAAGATAAATGTCAAGAAGACAAAGACGGTGGTAATCAGCAGGACGAATCAAACATCGAAAATGTACATCACATTGGAAGGAGACAAACTAGAACAGGTGGAGAAATGTGTCCACGTTGGACATCTCATATCGGATGACTACAAATGTGATGAACAGATCAAACGGGGGATAGAAATAGCAAGAACAACTTTCGACAACGGTACTCACGGGTAATTGAACTTCCAACAAATGTAAGACTTTTTAGATGTTATATATAGTCCACATTGATGTATGATGCAGAAACATAGACAATTTCCAAACGATGCCATCACAGACTGTAAGCATTATAGATGTGGGGCCTAAGAAACATTATAGATGTGGGGCCTAAGAAACATTATAGATGTGGGGCCTAAGAAACATTATAGATGTGGGGCCTAAGAAACATTATATATGTGGGGCCTAAGAAACATTATAGATGTGGGGCCTAAGAAACATTACAGATGTGGGGCCTAAGAAACATTATAGATGTGGGGCCTAAGAAACATTATAGATGTGGGGCCTAAGAAACATTATAGATGTGGGGCCTAAGAAACATTATAGATGTGGGGCCTAAGAAACATTATATATGTGGGGCCTAAGAAACATTATAGATGTGGGGCCTAAGAAACATTACAGATGTGGGGCCTAAGAAACATTATAGATGTGGGGCCTAAGAAACATTATAGATGTGGGGCCTAAGAAGCATACAGTGAATAGCTGGACTGAACATGTTACGAACACAGAAGTAAGTAGCTGGAATAAAACCAAGTCTTCAACAAAATGCAGAAACAAAAACTAACATTTGTCGGGCACATCATCAGACAGGAAGGAATGCAACGAGAAGTATTAGAGAGAAAGGTGGAGCGTGACAGAAACAGGGGAAGACCAATAGCCACACGGACAGACAACATCAAGGCGTGGATGGGAAAAATTAAACATGACCATATGATAAGAACGGCCCAGTGCAGACATCAGTTGTCATCCATAACAGTCGAAGTTCCTAAGGGAAATGATAAAGGGAACAGGTGGGACTGGAGGGTTGAAAACTGAAAACGACAGTGATGTGTAAAGATTTGGCGAGATTTAACAAGATTGCCATCCAAAGATAAAACCCCAGATGACAAGACACGACAATGAGTGAGTGAATGAGTGAGATGAACACAAGAAAATGACAGAACTAAAAGTTGTATTGTGCATACAATATCGGAGCGATTGTTTGTGAGTTACCGGGACTTAGTAATGCATACCATACGAATATCGTCTCGGGCACCAGGAAAAGCGAACAATTGATATCATTTTGGGTTAATATAAATATCAAAAGGGTAAATCAAAGTGTCAATGGGCCTTTCTTTAGTGTGTGTGGTAAAATGCTGATGTTGCTTTTACATGTCTTTTGCTACAATGCTTGTGTTCGTATAATTAAAACATAATAAATCAACTTGGCGCGAAGTTAATTAGTACACAGAAGACAGTAAATAAGTAACTGGCCTGCTGCGTAGATATTTGCAGGTCTATGTTGCTAAGCAATAGCCCCGAACAAACTACAAAAGGGACAACATAACGAGGCTACTTACCTTCAACAGTGTACTCTTCTCAATCTATTTCCCAGGTTTTTTATCTTGCTGAAATAAGGCCTCTTGTGAACTACACTTCCTGTTCCAGCGCCGAAGACGTAGCGACAGGACGTAATTAAACCTTCACGCACGAACACATAGCGCACACGGGATGCTGCTGGCGCGAAGGATTCACCATATTTTCTGATCGCGCAGAAATAATGGCCGTATTTATAACCGCGGGAACGAGTGGCGCGTGTGTGCGCGTGAGCCGGGGTCGCGAACCCGGCTCTGCAGCTGCGTAGCCTCCTGGCGCTCGCGGGGACAGCGCCGAATTAGCACCAATAGTTTCATTAATTCTTTGATGGCAGATGGGCGTTGGATGCTCCGTATCCCCAGAGATCTGCCCAACATGTTGTCCACAGGAGGCGAACAACGAGTGAAGTGATACTGTTATTGCAGTTTGCAGTTTGATTATGGTGGTTACGATTGTTTTTCTGGTTGCGTACGTGATTATGGTGGAAGTAATGGTGATGGCAGCGTATTGGTGATGGTAACGATATTGATGTTGATGATACAGATAATTATGGTGATTATGATTAAAATGGCGGCAATGATGCTGATAATAACGATGATGATGATGATTTACGAAGCCACATACCTATATCTCATAAGCAACGCACGTACATGCAAACCTCCGGCCAGTGGTTCTGTATGGAACAATGTATCTACAAAATGTGTTATCGCTAATAATGTGATTATGTTAAACCATTTAATGTGCTGACAAGGACGCGCTACGCATAGAAGGACAATTGTTTGACTGTTGTTTCCTCGTCCACTTGCGATCTGGAGGTTATTGCTTTGAATGGTTCTTTGTTACATCGTCTTGCTAAACCAGCATCAATGCAGAAGAAATCGGCCACAATACGTTTGGCGACCGAGTCCTTGAATTAAGCTAAGACATACACATTAAGACTCATCGCGACACCTGCCCGAGTATCCTACAGGGGCTTAACCTACGGCGTCTTAATGCAGTGCCCCGCGACGTTTTTATGGGACTGCTGCACACGCTATCCCACAGGGGAGAGATGATTAAGTTACATCCGGATTCAAGTCATGCGAAGTGAGTGCAATGATTTTGACCCGGTGCCTTCTTTCAATGATTGCTTTGTACGGACTACGACACTTCTGCAGCGCACATATCAAATGCATATTTGTTGTTTGGCAATATATGCACGTAGCCGGTCGGTGACACGTTTATAATGAAACAAAATCTAATTTTCTGTACAACGTGGAACTTGTTTGACTGGCTTTTGTGTGTACTGTTGTGTGTACTTTTGTGTGTACTTTTGTGTGTACTGTACATATCGGGCAATAGCCGAGAATACCCAAACCGTAGACCTTTGGCAGTATTCAGGTATTGGTTAATTCCAATTGTTAATTGAATATCAACTCAATAAGGTGTTTTAATTAAAATGAACAGAAACGGCAAAATGAAAAACTAATTTTTACTCAAAACAGATTATTAATTTGAGCATTCCCTGTAATCATTAACCTTCAAATAGGTATTCAAATATATAGTGGACGCTTTAAATAATCACTTCAGACCAGGACGATTTGATTCTATTCATCAGATAATTCGCATTTTAATACAGCGGGAACAGAGAGTGAATCCTTCCCAGGAAATATATTCGATTCTACTAAGCGGCTGGGTCTGTTATCCTTGATTATGTTAAGTGTACTCTACTTTGTGTTGTTATCCTTGATTATGTTAAGTGTACTCTACTTTGTGTTGTTATCCTAGATTATGTTAAGTCTACTCTACTTTGTGTTGTTATCCTTGATTATGTTAAGTTTACTCTACTTTGTGTTGTTTGATGTTTTATTTACAGGATACAAAGCGGTCACTCCCGCAGGCTACCATCCCCAGCTAATGGTCAGTGACAGATACGGTTCAATCAGAAATTGTAGGGATCACACACAGCTCACTGGCAACCGGGCAAGGCTGCACACGGACAGAAAGGGTAATTATTTGGATAAATATAATGGGGTGGACAAGTTACCCGAGTAAATCGCTAATTAGGGGGTGTTGACTTGATTAGTAGGACCAATCATTTAATAAACGTGACTGTTGCAATTACAATAATAACAAGCACGCCCGGCCAGTATTTATGTATGTATGTATGTATGTATGTATGTATGTATGTATGTATGTATGTATGTATGTATGTATGTATGTATGTATGTATGTATGTATGTATGTATGTACGTATGTACGTATGTACGTATGTATGTATGTATGTACGTATGTACGTATGTATATTTGCATGCATGTATGTATGTGTGTATGTATGTATGTATGTATGTATGTACGTACGTATGTACGTACGTACGTACGTACGTACGTACATATGTACGTATGTGTGTATGTATGTTTGCGTGTATGTATGTATGTATGTATGTATGTTTGCGTGCATGAATGTATGTATGTATGTATGTATGTTTGCGTGCATGTATGTATGTATGTATGTATGTTTGCGTGCATGTATATATGTATGTATGTTTGCGTGCATGTATGCTAGTTGCATCTACATCGACATGGTTTATTATCGCCCTTGCTGTAGCCATCGGCATTCCTACAACGTCTGAAGAGTGCAATTTCAGGAGAGTGCAAATTGAATTTCCATGTGATGCACATATTGCTCGGACAATTGCAATCAATGATTCGGCTTTTCATTGGTTGTATCGTCGAAGTGCCAAGTTGCCCGGACGCCGCCATCATAACTAAGATGGATGGTGATTCATACTTTCGCTGCTAGTGTTTCTGATAAGCCTGTGCTTGTTCGTGATTCATAGATCAACAATGGCATCATTACTTTCGTTGGGCCTGTACTACATCAGCCTTGCATACAAAAATATTAAGCTCTAACAGATATTTCCAAAACTGGTTATGGAGTCACCATGTCAATGCTACATTTGAATGATCTGCTAGGTAAACCCTGCATTAAATGGTAGTCACGCTGACTGCTTATGTTGTGCCTTGTATATTGAGATTCGTGATGCAGCAAGTTGCCGTCAGCTGCTCACAGTCGCTGCGAACCTTTTAACGGGAACTGACGAAAGGATAATAATTAGCGGGGTACTGCCCTTCGCTAAATGTTTTATTTGTTCATATGGAGTAACATTTTGGAACATTTTAAACAATGCCTTTCAGGAAAGTCGAAAACTAAATTTGTTAATTTAATATTTTTACAAGTAAAAACCATTTACCAACTACATTACCGTTATATTAAATGGCTGCATCGTGATGATGATGATGATGATGATGATGATGATGATGCTGTATTAATTGACATTTTATGTGCGCTACTTTATTAGGAATTGAGGACAAGTCGAAATGGTAGAACTCCACGTATCCTGCACATCATATATAAATATTGTTTTGCGTAGTCGCGGCATATCGAGTTGTCTCCTGAAATATTGCATTTAAGCACTTTGTTCCGATGAGTGTGGGACCAGATGCTGTGTGAGAACGTGAAGTGCTGGTCGAAGGAGTTGGAGGAAATTAAATGTGACATTTTGCATCGACCACACCTGTCAACTACCGGCCGTCTTTAACAGTTCGCAACTGCTCGGTCAGACGTACGCAACATTCATAGGCCGAGTTCGACTTAGCGACTAACAACGGAGAAGGAAACTTAAGAAGAAAATCTAAGAAAATTAGTGAATGATGGTTGTTTCACAGGGGCGGCAAGCGTGACGTGCAACACACCCATCGGCATACAGCTTCTAACGTCTCTAAATGTAATACCAATAACACAAATCTACTCTAGCACAAACAGAAAAATAATTGTACATTATGGAAAAACGATACGAAGAAGATTAATGCATTAGGGGCAAATGCTCCTCTTGCTTCCTATGACGCTATGTTGGATGTCATGACCTTATGTTGGTTGTCATGACGCTATGTTTGTTGCCATGACGCTATGCTGGTTGTCATGACGCTATGTTTGTTGCCATGACGCTATGTTGGTTGCCATGTTAGCCACCTGTTTGGGCAGCAGGCATGACAGATATATACCGAGTTGCTCAATATCAAGTAAATCTTTGTTGGATATTTATTATAATCAATATGACAACACACCGTCTACCTAATCTACCGTATCACAGTCTAACATATCAGCAATTAAACCAGATTTAATCAGAACTTCTTAACTGTAATACCCGTCATAATAAAACGTTTCTTTCCAACACAAATTCAACTCTAAATAGTACGATGACAAATATGTGAACCAAGTTACTGAGTTCTAAGCAGTCAAAAAGTTTATATATAATACTGCATGCGTATCTACAATGTATTGATATATCATTCTATGTAATGTTACTGACATAGATGGCTATCCTCCAAACAGAGACCAACGCGGTGCAAGAATATTAATTAAAATACCGCTTAGTTAGGAAATACTAGGTAGTAATAACATTTTATGTATGAGTGCTTTAAGATTTGCACGTGGTTATAAATAAGACTACAACATTCATTATTACAGCTATTTATAAGCACGCACATTAGAAAACTGTATGAGTTTAGTTTAGTTGATGAAAATGTATTTGTCTTTAGAGGTGATACGAAAGTTACCTTAATCAACTATACAGCTACAAAAGTAAAGCTTTACATGGACTGCTTTATATCAAACACCGACTACCAGGTAACAAACACTAGCCTGCACTGCTAATAAATAATGCTAGCAATTGTTTACAAATATTGAAAGTTCTTGGTGACATTATGAATCCTAAGACACCTTAAAAAACAAAAATACATTACTTGAATGTCGGTGACAAACAAATTGACAACGGCAGTAAAATTGCTATCATCATGTGAATAATTATTTATTATGTGGCCAAAAACTAGCACATGTACTTTACACATGCGTTGCACATGGAGTGTATCCTGATCTTCTGAAAATAACAAAAGTTATTCCCTTGTATAAGAAAGGACCACGGGAACTTCCTGATAATCATAGATGAATA
Organism: Lamellibrachia satsuma; assembly: GCA_033239005.1. Classification (NCBI taxonomy): domain Eukaryota; kingdom Metazoa; phylum Annelida; class Polychaeta; order Sabellida; family Siboglinidae; genus Lamellibrachia; species Lamellibrachia satsuma. The sequence goes on along the minus strand of BSQZ01000087.1, from coordinate 1,665,867 downwards.
AACCTAGTAAGTTGCATTAATAAAATATTTGATAAATTAATATATAAAAGCCTAGGTGCTATTGTTTTACTAAACACAAAGTGTCATACAGTTTGGTTTTATAGTAAACCACTCAACCGCTGTTCGTGTGCTCACCATACTCCAGCTATGAATACAAGAGACTCTAGAACTCTTCCTAATACATCATTGGAGCTGGAATTCTTTTCCTACAGTGGAGCTTCCTCTTTATTTCTTTCCCGTCATCTGAACACTTTGTGCCAGTTCTATGAACACAATAGCACTAACTGAAATTATTGATAATATCAGAAAACCATTAGACGACGATAAAAATAACAACGCTGGTTCCTGGAAACGTGCTTTTTTAAGTATTTTTTAAAAATCAATACGCTTCACAAAAAAGTTAAGATAATAACAGAACAAGCGTCGACTAAATGTATGTCTAGACGATGGGTACTGTTAGCACGTATTGAAATTTAACAACACCGATCTGATGGAGAGCAGATGGTTTAGCGAAAATAAATTATTAACCTTAAAAAGGTGAACATCCGCCATTGTATTTGGAGTTGTACGTGAACAACTGAGGTGTCGACTAAATAGCATGCAAGGCGAACTAAATGCACGATTTATTCGTATTACACTTGATGATAAATTGTCATGACAAAAACACATTAATAGTAAACAAATATATTAAAACACTAGTTTGTTAAAGTAATACTTTTAACGTGTCGGAAACTTACTTTTTTTGCGTTCATCATCTAACAAGGCGACTTCTCCAGTACCAATGACGTATTGATCGGATGACACCATCATACCCGTGAGGAAGTTCTTAATTGCCCTCGTCTCTGTTGATCGCTGCATTGGTCTTGCGTATCCATACAGCCTCTTTTACGAGTCTTCTCCTTTTGTGTGACTCCCTATCTACCACTTTTATTCCCTCCTAGTCTATGAGATGTTTGTTCGGTAGTTATGAGGTCTGTGAGGGCGGGTGTGAGAGCGGTATGTGGGTGATGTTATTTGTATAGTACTCACAGCCAAGGCAGAGGAATTACAAACACATATGAACACGGTCGACCCCACAGCTAAGATTCACAAGAGAGGATGACGATAGCAACAGCATGCAATTCCGTGATGCAAGCTTTACCAATAAGGACGATTGTTGTGAGAAATATACAATATACAGAAAGATAACCCACACCGGCCAGTATCAGAACTTCACGTCGCACCACACCCAGGCACCAGAACTCTGAAGTAGTCAGAACCCTTATGAACAGGTGTGAGACGATAACGTCCAGGGAAGGGTACAATAAGGAAGAGGAAGAACACTTAAAAGGAGTCCTTAGAAGGTGCGGCTATCCGTCCTTGGCCTTGGAAAAGGTGACGAAAAAGAAGAAGAGAAAAACAACATAGATAAAGGCAAGAACTACAGAAGCCAGATTTCATCCCATACGTAGAAGGAGTCTCAGAGAGGGTTGACCAGATACTGAAGAAATACGGGGTGGCCATATCCATGCGTCCCCACACAATACTGAGACGTATTTTGGAAAACCCAAAGGACAAAGTCGAACCGGAAGAACTAATCCACAAATACTGTGTAAGACTTGTGGCGCAGCTTACACAGGAGACACAAGTAGATTGTTTAAGACTATACAAGATGAACACAAAAATATGTAGAAAACGCACCAACATAACAATACACGATTAGCGAAAACAAGCAGTCGCAGTCCACCACCAACAAGTCCGCCCTAACAGACCACCACCAACAAGTCTGCCTTCACAGTCCACCACCAACAAGTCCGCCCTCACAGTCCACCACCAATAAGTCCGCCCTCACAGTTCACCACCAACAAGTCCGCCCTCACAATCCACCACCAACAAGTCCGCCCTCACAGTCCACCACCAACAAGTCCGCCCTCACAGTCCACCACCAACAAGTCCGCCCTCACAGTCCACCACCAACAAGGATACGTAAGATCAAGGCACCGATCAAAAGAGACGAGTGCAGTTATGAACTTACTCACTTATACGATGACGTCATCCGACCAGTAAGTTAGCCTTGATAAGACCATGACAATTTCTACTAAGGTAAAAGTAAGTTTTGGATATGTTAAAATAATTATTTCAACATAAAAACGAATTATCCTGAGAAATGTTCACTATTTTAAAAAGCTCTTTTGTTTGATGTATTTAATGATTTAATGGTATCAAATGGTTTTATTTCCCGAGGTAGTGAACCAAATATACATCACAAAAATATATTCGAGAATGAAATATGGCATTGTATATTGAGCGGTAATCAATACCCGACCAACAGATCTACAGTTTACTTAAAATAGTATTACGAGAAAAGACATAGCACAATTTATTACAAAATAAATAACTACATTCATTAAAAGCAACATACATTTATATATTATTTTTAACTGACGCATTACCTACGGAATGATCATGTACTGCTAGTTATAAGAGGCAAATCTACTTATGTTAGCCAGCTCCATAAACATAATACAAGAAAATCAGTAAATAATATATTTCCTAGAGTAAACAACAATATATATTTCCTAGAGTAAACAACAATATATGTTTCTTCGAGTAAACAACAATTACGATGCAGCAGTAAGACCAAAAATAAGACATTCTTTATCCAAAAAATTAACAATGAATGCTATTGAAGAGCATTTGCTAAGCAATTGAAAATTATGTTATTTCCATATTGTTTGTAATTATTTAGTGCATACATATGCTTTTTTATTTTATCTGTTGAAAAATGCTGATATGGCAAATATTAGGCGCAAAATGTATTGATTGTGTGTGTGTGTGTGCGTGTGTGTTTGTGTTTGTTTGTGTGTGTGTGCGTGCGTGCGTGCGTGCGTGCGTGTGTGTGTGTAACCGGACAAGTGAATACTTATTGTAATGACCCACCTACAGTTGCATACTGTACTGATTAGTGTTTTTTTTATTTTGTATATGGGTGAATACATTATTATTATGTTATAATTGTTGTTGTTGTTGTTGCTGTTATTATTATTATTATTGCTATTATTATTATTTTTGTTATTACTGATATTATTATTATCGTTGTGGTTTTCATTATTATTATGATTGTTATTATTTTATTAGTATTGTTGTTATTATTATATATATATATTGTTATTATTATTATTATTATTGTTGTTGTTGTTTTTATTATTGTTATTATTATTATTGTTATTGTTGTTATTACTATTATTGTTATCATTGTTGATGTTGCTATTATTATTATTGTTATTGTTATTATTATTGCTGCAGTTTGCTATTATTTTATTTGTTTAAATGGAAAAATGTTCTAAGAGTTATAATGACATGTTTTATCTATGCATTTAATTTTGTTTTATTTGTTTATCTATTGTTTTGACTTGTTTATTTTATCTTAAATTACATAACTGTGGAAGTGTAAGAGTGCGTGCGATCAGTGACCCACTGATCATCACGTTATAACCGTCACATGGTCACCGTCGTGAAATAAACCTTTTACAACTACTATACACTATAACATGCCGTTGGAATGAACATCTTTCTCAACTGTTGAACCAAAACGGACGCGTCAGTCCAATCAACTGCCCTTGTACGAGAAAATGAACCACCAAATGAGTGACAAGTAACCTGATATCGTTGTCCAAACAATCAGGTCTGACAAATTCACGATATCAGCTCCAATCCTTCTGACGTGTTCCAGCACGATCGTATTGAGCTACGTTTCTTGCCTCCTACGATGCGTCGTGAGTAAAACAGGAGATCACAAAGTATAACAAGGAAATGTGTTGTTATCCTATATAAACGTTAATGAGCAGCGGAAACCATTGTAGTATGTACTCAGATATCCCTGAATAGTATTAATTGAATACGACAGATCGTCCAATGGCAGAATGTTTCACTGTAAGACAGCTGCGTGAAAAGGCCAGTACCAGGACTTCATAGTACTCGTTGACTTCTCGTAGGACTTCGACAAAGTGGACACAGATGGTATACTCTATGGAAGCTGCTCAAGATTTACGGCTGTCCACAAACATTCGGTGAGATCATATAAAAGGTTCGTAATGAATGAACAGCAGAATGTTTGTGACAGGAGACGTGACAGATCCATTTGGCATGCGGCATGGCGTCAAATCAATGGGCAGTTATTAAATTTAACACGGCTGCTGGCTGACACGAAATTCTATGAAAGAATATGATAGGGAGCTTCGTTTGGTGAATCAGTACTAGTTGCTCATATGCTAAGTGGCATGGAATAAACATCACTTAGCGATCAAACGTTGAAATAATACTTGCAAAACTGAGATTTTCTTCCAGTCAACAAAGATGCAAAGCCTCAGCAATAATGTCCAAACCGAAGTCCTTCTCTATATAAAGACTTGAAATGTGTCAAAGCCGCTACGTATTTCGGAAACATGGTTTGGAAAACTGATATACCGCATTCAAATAGCATCACAAACATTCAACAGCCTGCACACATGCGTCTGGGCATAGCATGGCATTAGAATATCAACCAACACTGCACATTTAACGTGCTCTTGTTGCACTACTGAACTCAGTATACCATAATATACTATAAACAAGCGGACGAGCTTACAGTTAAGACACTTAAGGCTGGTAATCGTATGGCGAAATCTTTTGAAATACGACGTTCCCAGAAAAGAAAGCATGCCCAATGTGGAGGCTCTTATGACATCATATGAGCTCAAGTGAACAGTACAACTAATACGCAAACCAGACCACCAACTGCCAAAGATTATGCTACAATAGTGACTTCGACCAAGTCACTGGGCCGCAGGTATTTTCAATCCCACCCGTTGAGCTGACATGTTAAATATCTATAATATCCTTATTATGAACAAAATACGTATAATCAAATATTGGATGAGACAAGTAGTATGTATTTATTGTGTAAATACATGCCAAACAATGTAGCAACGTGTTGCAAGTAACCAATACAGGGCGCCAAAGCTATGTCTAATGACATGTCCACCAACATACTTATTATTGACTGGCAACATTTGGTTGAGAACAACAACTTGGTGATGGTATTATACAAAAATACATATTATTCGTCATGATGACATGTGTTCTTGGCATACAACCCAGGACACATTGACTAGTGCGAAGCATGGTGTTACTGGTGCCCAAGTATAAGCTCAACGTCGATCCGTGCCAGTATCAGTGCGCCATCAAATGATAAGATCACAATCTGTGTGGAAAATCTTGCAAACAAGTTGATGGAAATCTGTAAATAGCCCTTAAGCAAAAAAAACCTTTCAAGAAAAAGTGTCATTTGCGACAATAGTTTCTGTGAAGACTATGGGCAGTTGCAGCAACCCAACTATATATTAAATAAACTATTATCACAAGCACAAACAACCCCTGCTAAAATACCAAAATTTACGCGGTAATTTATGAAATAGTGAATCCGAATTAATAATTAGAATCGTGTTCGTTTTTAGAATTTGTGAAAATAAGTAAGGGTCATTTTAATTTATTGAGCTACAGGTCTATAACTTTTTTTGAATTAGTTTATCATATGTATCGACTATACCTTACAGGGAAACAAACAATATTAGAATCCGCAACGTTTAAGCAATAATATGGATCGTTCCCTTCTCGTACACTTAAAGCAAAAACAATAGGGCGAGCAAATTTTACGAGTTGTATCATTTTCAACTTTGACCAAATTGTTTTGGGGATTTGTTCGACTCGAGACAACGTCAAAGCTGCTAAATGTATAATGTAAGAGAAGAGTCGGCTTGACACGCTTCCTCTTCACATCAGAGCAAGTCCTTCAAATGTTAAGATTATACGCTCGCGCATGAATAGTGAAAGAACACAAATACATTACAGATAGCAGGTAGACAGACATCATATAGCAGAAATAGTAGGCTAGGACAAAATAAAAAGGGCAAAAAGGAAGAAAGAAAGAAATTATATTTCAGTATGATTTATTTTTTGTTCTTTAAATCGAGAGTAATTGTGAGGTTGGTACTACTCAACGAGGCAAACAAACTGTACTACCTGCTGAGGATCTACTATATACTATCTACTATCTATTATCTACTATCTACTATCTATTATATACTATCTACTATCTACTATCTACTATCTATTATCTACTATCTACTATCTACTATCTACTATCTACTATCTACTATCTATTATCTACTATCTACTATCTATTATCTAACATACGTTGCTGTGCTGAAATAGGAGATAACATGTCTGGCGACGTCATCGCGTGCACCCAATGATACATGGACGACCATTGGTGGGGATCCAGTCTCATGGACGACCATTGGTGGGGATCCAGTCTCATGGACGACCATTGGTGGGGATCCAGTCTCATGGACGACCATTGGTGGGGATCCAGTCTCATATTCGACCATTGGTGGGGATCCAGTCTCATATTCGACCATTGGTGGGGATCCAGTCTCATGGACGACCATTGGTGGGGATCCAGTCTCATGCTAACTTGGATTGACCATCGGGGACAGCCAACAAGACGAGTTTCTCAGACTTGTTCTGATTCTGGGAGGTTTTCACCAGGTTCACAACAATGTGATGACCATCTGAGAGCTAAAGGAGGAATTACATTTTTAAATGTTGAAGTTGCAGCGCTACAATGGATGTCACAGGTCGTTTTTAGTGGTTGCAAAGTCAACATCATTGTCGACGTCTTTGGCAATAATGAATGCTGCAAGACACACCCTCAACTATTCAATGAGGTTAGAACAGGGGTCGGCAACCTTTTTGAATGGAGGGCCAAATAAGTGACTTTGAATAGGTTAGCGGGCCACGCAAGCACGCACGTACGCACGCACGCACGCACGCACGCACGCACACTCGTGGTAATTGGCCCAATGCAATTATATACCTTGTGTCTAGCAGTTGTATTGACCACTATTGTAAATAACTATGTAGTCTATGAGTATGAGTTATTATTATCGTCAAACATCGACGTCTGATTTTGAACAACAGTTGGATTATTCAAAAACACATTATTCAGGTTACGTGTTCTTGGCATGCTCCAGCGCGCGTCAGCTCATTTCGGTGTACTACAGGAGTTCTTCATATCGCGCTTTCATCTCGGTCACAAGGTGCTGGAACTGCCCGTAGTTTATACAGCGAGAGCGAACACAGTTTAGTCTTCACGGCGACCCTTATTACGTTCTGCATTTTCATCGACTTGCCACAAGGGCTTTCCCGTTGGATGATGGAGTGTGCCCTGAAGAGCTTTGCTTGGCACCTCCTTAGTCTTGAACCTTTTCCATCAGCGTACAACTCCGTTCGCCATTTCGCTGGCAGGTGACGAACGCTAGTTAAAACAACACATTATCACTCAAATACAAATAAGGTAGTAGGGTAACCTGGGGCAACACGGTCCCTGGAGGTAAGACGGCCCCCACCACGTACTCAAAATATATAACTCTGAACGTTCCAAATCTGGTGCAAAATTTAGCTAATTCGATCTGATACACGCCCGAAAGTTCAGCAACACGAGACAGACATAATTAAATCAGTGTGTTTTTAAACTTTTATATGCATTGATCTAATATTTTGCCAAAAGTAAAATGATGAAACTCACCATACAACGGTGTGAATCATGAATCATGGACGTAATTGGTGACATGATAATATTATTAATCAGTTGACAGATCAAACAATACAAAATGTGGAATAGTATGTTGTGCTTTGTATACATCTTATTAAGACACACGTCTGTGGGGCAAGACAGTCCCCATGCATATGGGACAAGACAGTCCCTGTTTCTTATCCCACACGCACATCGTCACACTTTGTCAAATGTATTACACATGACCAATTATGTTTAATACATCGAATATAATACGAACATTGTATAATTTACGTTCTGCTAGCCCGTAGGCTGTAATTATGATGGAATATCACTAAACTATCACAAAATATTAGATTGTGTATGGATTGCAAGGTATGTATTATATGTTAACTCCCATTTAAATTTAACAACCATAATGGCCTTATATATTACTATCATACCATTTGTATATAATATACATTTTAATTTCAGGCAATAGTTCATTCATACAGTCGAGCCTCGTTATAACGCGGTAGTCGGGGTCCACGACTTCGGACACGGGTTGTTCTCATATCTGCCACCAGGGAGCTACTAAACAACAGCGATCGCCGCCCGCTGCACCAAGCCCAAGAACGCTGTCGAAGCCCCGTGTGCTTGCAGCACTGTCTTATAGGCAAATATGCAGTTTATGGAACTTATTAAACGAGTATACTAGCATCAACGTGTATTATTTTTAAATGTCACACACTCTTGACTCTTGAACTGAATAAAACACATGTACGTAAACCGTTATGGAACAGATTTACTACGATGATGATGTACTGGGCCAATAGGCCTACGAATCGAAAATAATAACCTGGACCTGAGCAGCCGAAAACGTATAAATTATGATTTGACAAACGTAGTATGTAAGCTGATAAAAAACAGAAAACGACAATAGGTAGAATTAATAATTGTTTTACTTCGTCTTTCAACTGATCTCGACCGAAGCATAAATTTATTACGCACCACTTAACATCGATTCATCACTTCATGTGCGGATGACGAATTCGTATTTTCGCGCACCGGTAGAGCCTTGGGTTTGGAATTTTACATGTTGGTTTCGCGTTGCGAAAACGATTAAATTTACGATGTAATGGAAGAATGTCATCTCACCTAAGTTTTATGTTGGCATCGCATACTAAATGCATTTAAAACTGTTTATCTGATTCTTACGCGAGGCGAATTGTGAATCTCGATTGCAATTTACAAACCATCGAAGCGAAGCGAGCGACAGCGATTGATGTCAGCGACTGCGCAAAACAAACAACACGTTGATACTCATTCACTGACATTGTTTTCCCCTAATGTTTCTTGAGAATTGTCAAAGTAGGTTTAAGCAGGCCCAAATTCAGGGTCCGCGACCGACCGCGTTATATCCGAATCCGCGTAATAACGAGGCGCGACTGTATAAGTAAAAACCACGGGGAGGGGGTTATAGACCGTGTAACCCCAGGTAGAGGACCGTCTTGCCCCAAGGATGGGGCAAGATGGCTTTTTGGGATATTTACTATTTTTCAAATGCAACTTAGTTAGGTTGTTTATTTACTGAAAATAGTTTTTCAAAGGGTAACGCACATATCTGTCCACAATGTGAATACATTAAATACAAGCTAAAGTTGTTTAATGGGGTGTTCTAAAAGAAGCTATGTCCAAATACTAGCATGTAATATAAAACATGACAGCAAGAGTTTTATGCATATGTCAGGAGAAAACAAAACATACGAGACAAGGTCGGGCCCCTAGAAGACACTGCTGGAAATATATTATCACAAGGGTTTTTAATGGCGGAAGACCTAAATGGATACTTCAGTTCAGTGTTTACCAGAGAGGGTATTAGTTCATTACCAGTCCCAGACACTAAATTTCAGGAAGCTAATTCAGACTATTTTGGGCTGTTAATTGTAACTGAGGAAATGGTAGCTAAGAACAAAGGAAATGAAGCATAATAAATCACCTGGAGTTGATGAAACTCCTCCAAAACTACCAATGGAAACAGTAGAACAAATCAGTATATTACTTGCAAGAGTGTTCAACTTGTCATTGAAAGAGGGAGTTGTTCTTTTTGAATGGAAAGAAGCAAACATCATACCATTATTTAAAAAAAGTTCGAGAAATAAGTCAGAGAATTGCAGACCAGTGAGTTTAACGTCAGTGATTTGTAAATTATTAGAAAGGTTAATTAAAGACCTTATGGTGGATTCCCTTAGTAAGTAAATCATCTCAACATGGATTCCTAAACGCGAGGTCATGCTTAACAAATATGTTATGTTTTTTGGAAAACAATCACTAAGTAAATAGACGAAGTATCGCCAGTAGATATTATCTACTTAGATTTTCAGAAAGCTTTTGACACAGTGTTATATCAAAGATCACTACTTAAATTAAAAAGCCCATGGTATCGGGGATGGCATAATCGATTGGATAGAGCAATGGCTAACTGACAGAAGTCAGCGTGTTGTAGTAGATGGCGAGGTTTCAATCTGGAAATCAGGTTTGAGTGGGGTACCACAAGAATCGGTATTAGGACCTTTATCATTGTTACTATATATCATTGACTTAGACGACAATATAACGAGCAACGTACTGAAATTTGCAAATGACACAAACGTGTTTAGAAAGTTTAACACTGATGGTGATAAACAACATTTACAAAACGATGTAGAAAATTTACTTAAATGGTCTTTAAAATGGCAGCTGTTATTCGATTTGGGAAAATGTAAATGCCTATATACAGGACATGGGAATTTGGATAAAAAACTATAATATGGGAGATACTGTTCTAGGTATTACTGTAAAAGAAAAGGACTTAGGAATAACAATAACTGCTGATATGAAAGTTTCAGAACAGTGTGGTATTGCAGTTTCAGAGGGTAATCAAAGTCTTGGGTTGATTAGGAGAAACATAACATACAAGGAAAAAAGCTAATTATACCTCTGAATTAAGCAATGATTAGACCTCATTTAGAATACTGTATACAAGCGTGGAGACCATATTGTAAGAAGGATATGCTTGAACGTATACAGAGGACAGCAACTAAAATTGTTCCAGAACTTAGAGACCTTAGTCATGAAGAACGCAGGGAAGAATGTGGTTTAACAACTCTAGAGACAAGGATGTTAAGAGGAGATCAGATTGAAGTTTTTACGATATTGAATGGATATGAAAATATTGATAGAAATATGTTTTGTTCACTCAAGAAACATAGTAGAACTGGAGGACATCAAGTAGAATTAGTAAAGGATCAGTGAGTGAGAGATATGTTTTTCTCAATCAAGAAAGATAGTAGAACTAGAGGATATCATGTAGAATTAGTAAAGGATCTGTGTAGGTTGGATATCAGGAAGTACTCTCACAGAGGACAATAAATGAATGGAATAAATTGTCTACGGATTGTGTAAATGCTTGCAGCGTGAATATGTTTAAAAACAAGGTTGACACATATCTCATATCTTCCTTGTCCATTTGCCACTTGGGCCTTTGGCTTGGATAGCAAATATTGTTAAATCTTGTTAAATCTACACTCTGTAGTTTTTTTCTAAATATTAAGTTCGCATTTTGATGACTCGTAATATTTGTATTTTGACATGTCCCTTAATTCTATGATATGATTTCTTAGTTTATTGAGATGATCAGCTAGTTGATTTTTTTGTTATGACCCATTTTAATTTTGTTTAATATTCCCTTCACTTTTTTAGAAGATCTCTTAATTTTACGATGTGACATCTTAATTTGTTTGAGACGATCAGCTATTTATTTTGTTTAAAATGATACCTTACATTTGAGATTAACGTTTTTTTAAGGACCCCCTTCCTTTTCGTCTTCCCTGCTACCCTGCCTGATTCGAAACCATCATTTGCCTACATCAATTATTATTATTATTATTATTGCCGTATGCTATCTAGGAGGATATATAAACGGCAGTACATTATGTCCGTCCAGAACACAAGAGGCTGAATGGTTCTGAGAATCTTATTTAAGTATACTTTAGTAAACGTCGAGTGGATGTCAGCATGGATATCCATCATAATGGTGAACATGAGGATGTTGAGGAGGAGGTCGAAGAGGACGATGAGGCTGATGAGGATGACGTAGTTGTCTTCATCATCGCAATAATTATCATCCTCATAATCATCAGCATTAAGATAAACCTTTACTTATCTTAATCTTTCTCCTTCTATTCATCATCATCATTACCATTGATCGTCTTCATCATCATCGTCATCATAATCATCTTAATCGTTTGTATTACATTTCCGGTCGAGTTATTACATTACCGGTCGATTATAACCTTACCAGTCGATTTATTACATTACTGGTCGATTATTACATTACCAGTCGATTTATTACATTACCGGTCGATTATTACATTACCGGTCGATTATTACATTACCGGTCGATTTATTACATTACCGGTCGATTTATTACATTACCGGTCGAGTTATTACATTACCGATCGATGATGACATTACTGGTTGTAACAGACGTCCAAAGATGCACAGGCACGCATACAATTTCTTTAATATCTCCCCAGTGTGGAGAAGGAAGCCAGAAAGCACTACACACTGCATAGAACCTTTGCAAAAGAGATGGTCTTACAAGAGCGTGCGTGCGTGTGTGCGTGCGTGCGTGAGTGCGTGCGTGCGTGCGTACACTATATATAAATTTAGGTTCATGACTAGAAATGGCATTCTTTGTTTGCTTTTGTATTGTTTCTGTTCTCGGGATAATACATTGTCACAAGATGCACTACATATTACAGTATCTTTGTCATTATCAAAAATCTACTTAAATGAAAGTAAATACATTTGCAGATAGATTTTTTTTCGCTGATGGCGAATATTTCTAATTAAAGACCACTATGCAGAATTCATTGGGTATAATTTACAGTCGAAGCTTTCTAAGGTAATTGGTAATAATATAGTATTCCATATTTAAGGTGAATGACTAAAAGCAGGCCAGTATTGTGGGTGATTTTTGGGTCAGTGAGATTTTATTTAAACCGGAACGCTGTTGGGGGTCCGAATCGGGGCATTTCGCCCGAAGAAGTTGTACACCAATTTTGTCCAATTAAAGCAACAAAATAAGATTTGCTGAATATAACTATATAACTATTTCGTCCAATTTCCAAGTTATATTTTATATCCTGATATGGGCGTACCAAATCTGCCCGCGCAAATATTTCATCCAACCCACGAACTTCCAGCATGATTCATATAATTAGGTCCGCGATGTGGGTATATACATAACACAAATAACTAAATTGTACGACGTCCCACTTCAAGGTTACTTGATACTCCATAAAAAAATTTAAATGCAGCAGATCGTGAAATAGGTTCGTACTCGCGGTTTAAGCCACCGGCAGTTACAGCAATTTCTGGTCGGCATGAATCCACAATACCTGATACATTCACTACTGGGAAATGTAACATTTAGGACGATCGTGGAGGAGGCGTAACTGTTGGTCGCTCGTCTGAGCCACACCTATCGGCTTCTGGCCCCGGGCCTACATGTGCTGCTGCACTGATGACGTGACGCTTTGTGCACTGTACGGGTTACTGCAGACGTCTAGCCGGATACGATGTATTTACCAGCAGGCATATTTTTAATACGATTGTCCATATTGCATCTCGCAATTCCTCCTAATGTTTCATCTTTGTAGACGGTCCAATGGAGTACAAAGCACAACCAACACCATGTTCATTATGGTCTATTCATTCAGGTTTTTCAATAAGACAGGGCTTTATGACTACATACCACATGGCTGCTCTAACCCAGGGGTCGGCAACCTGCGGCCCGCGGGCCAACTGCGGCCCGCGTAGCTATTTCATGCGGCATGCTGACAACGATATTGTGCAAAATGCGGCCCGCCCCTGCCACATTGGTATACAAAATAACATGTCCACGTGATGAACATAATAATATACCAAATATGTATTTTTACTTCCTTATATATTTAATGAATTAATTTTTGCGTATGCAGACATGAAAGTATGCAGCGCGGCCCTCCTAAGGAACACCCCATTAAACAACTTTAGCTTGTATTTAATGTATTCACATTGTGGACAGATCTGTGCGTTACCCATTGAATTATTTTCAGTAAATAAACAACCTAACGAAGTTGCATTTGAAAAAATAGTAAATATCCCAAAAAAGCCATCTTGCTCCATCCTTGGGGCAAGACGGTCCTCTACCTGGGGTAACACGGTCTATAACCCCCTCCCCGTGGTTTTTACTTATACAGTCGCGCCTCGTTATTACGCGGATTCGGATATAACGCGGTCGGTCGTGGAACCTGAATTTGGGCCTGCTTAAACCTACTTTGACAATTCTCAAGAAACATTAGGGGAAACAATGTCAGTGAATGAGTATCAACGTGTTGTTTGTTTTGCGCTGTCGCCGACATCAATAGCTGTCGCTCGCTTCGCTTCGATGGTTTGTAAATTGTAATCGAGATTCACAATTCGCCTCGCGTAAGAATCAGATAATCAGTTTTAAATGCATTTAGTATGCGATACCAACATAACACTTGGGTGAGATGACATTCTTCCATTACATCGTAAATTTAATCGTTTTCGCAACGCGAAACCAACATGTCAAATTCCTAACCCAAGGCTCTACCGGTGCGCGAAAATACGAATTCGTCATCCGCACATGAAGTGATGAATCGATGTTAAGTGGTGCGTAATAAATTTATGCTTCGGTCGAGATCAGTTGAAAGACGAAGTGAAACAATTATTAATTCTACCTATTGTCGTTTTCTGTTTTTTATCAGCTTACATACTACGTTTGTCAAATCATAATTTATGCGTTTTCGGCTGCTCAGGTCCACGTTATTATTTTCGATTCGTAGGCCTATTGGTCCAGTACATCATCATCGTAGTAGATCTGTTCCATAACGGTATACGTACATGTGTTTTATTCAGTTCAAGAGTCAAGAGTGTGTGACATTTAAAAATAATACACGTTGATGCTAGTATACTCGTTTAATAAGTTCCATAAACTGCATATTTGCCTATAAGACAGTGCTGCAAGCACACGGGGCTTCGACAGCGTTCTTGGGCTTGGTGCAGCGGGCGGCGATCGCTGTTGTTTAGTAGCTCCCTGGTGGCAGATATGAGAACACCTAACGCGCCTTGCGTACAGCGCGGTCCGAAGTCGTGGACCCCGACTACCGCGTTATAACGAGGCTCGACTGTATGAATGAACTATTGCCTGAAATTAAAATGTATATTATATACAAATGGTATGATAGTAATATATCAGGCCATTATGGTTGTTAAATTTAAATGGGAGTTAACATATAATACATACCTTGCAATCCATACATAATCTAATATTTTGTGATAGTTTAGTGATATTCCATCATAATTACAGCCTACGGGATAGCAGAACGTAAATTATACAATGTTCGTATTATATTCGATGTATTAAACATAATTGGTCACGTGTAATACATTTGACAAAGTGTGACGATGTGCGTGTGGGATAAGACATAGGGACCGTCTTGCCCCATATGCATGGGGACTATCTTGCCCCCAGAGACGTGTGTCTTAATAAGATGTATACAAAGCACAACATACTATTCCACATTTTGTATCGTTTGATCTGTCAACTGATTAATAATATTATCATGTCACCAATTACGTCCATGATTCATGATTCACACCGTTGTATGGTGAGTTTCATCATTTTACTTTTGGCAAAATATTAGATCAATGCATATAAAAGTTTAAAAACACACTGATTTAATTACGTCTGTCTCGTGTTGCTGAACTTTCGGGCGTGTATCAGATCGAATTAGCTAAATTTTGCACCAGATTTGGAACGTTCAGAGTTATATATTTTGAGTACGTGGTGGGGGCCGTCTTACCTCCAGGGACCGTGTTGCCCCAGGTTACCATACTACCTTATTTGTATTTGAGTGATAATATGTTGTTTTAACTAACGTTCGTCGCCTGCCAGGGAAATGGCGAACGGAGTTGTACGCTGATGGAAAAGGTTCAAGACTAAGGAGGTGCCAAGCAAAGATCTTCAGGGCACACTCCATCATCCAACGGGAAATCCCGTGTGGCGAGTCGATGAAAACGCAGAACGTAATAAGGGTCGCCGTGAAGACTAAACTGTGTTCTCTCTCGCTGTCTAAACTATCGGCAGTTCCAGCACCTTGTCACCGAGATGAATGCGCGATATGAAGAACTCCTGTAGTATACCGAAGTAAGCTGAGGCGCGCAGGAACAAGTCTGCATCCAGGTGTGGGCCACTTGGTGGCGCAGCATCATCACCAGCAACAGGCTTCAGTGTCACACGGGTCAATATGGCACCAGCGGCATGCCAAGAACACGTAACCTGAATAATGTGTTTTTGAATAATCCAACTGTTGTTCAAAATCAGACGTTGATGTTTGACGATAATAATAACTCATATTCATAGACTACATAGCTATTTACAACAGTGGTCAATACAACTGCTAGACACAAGGTATATAATTGCATTATGCCAATTACCATGAGTGTGCGTGCGTACGTGCGTGCGTGCGTGCGTGCGTGCGTGCGTGCGTGCGTGCGTGCGTGCGTGCGTGCGTGCGTGCGTGCGTAGTCTTCATCCTTTCTGATTCGCCTATAAACCCTACATGTAGTTTGCTTGAACACTATTTTTTTAATAGCGTCTTTTAACAAATGATTTTCTAGACCGTTTTCCTTGTTTTTTTTCAAAGTACTAAGGGATCATGTCATAAAGAAAACTGTAAGGGGTGATTTATCTAAAATTAATAAGCTGATCGTCACGATAACTTAATGGATCATCTCAAAACAGTAATATATTAGATAAATTAGTCTTCTAGAAAACGAAAGGGTGATTTCAAAAAGTGTAATGATCATTTAATAACTGATGTAGCTGATTGTCTGAAAAATATGGGATCATCTCATCTCTCATACAATATAATGGAGCTTTTCTAAAAAGCTATGGGATCACAAAACATGCAAGCGGTCATTAATAATAAATTAGCTGATCGTCTCAATACATTAAGGGATCATCTTAAAACATTAAAAGTTCACTTCATACCATAAAGGGGTCTTCTCAAACACGTTAAACAATAATAAAAAAAATAGCAGTGTAGATTAAAAAGAACTGGTTAAGCGTCTCAACGCATTTAAGGATCATCTCAAAACATTAAGGCGTCTTCCCATAAAGAAAAAGCTAAGGCGTATTTTCACAGTATATGTTCATTAAAAAGAACTAACTGATCGTCTCAATAAATTGAAGGATCATCTGGAAACATTAAAGGGTCATCTCATAAAATCGGTCTACTCAAAAAAAATTAATGGATCTTTTCAAAAATAAACGTGTTGGTTATAGAGAACTGGCTGATGACCCCTTGACACATTAAGGGGTCATCTCAAAATATTAAGGGGGCATCTAAAAAAGAAAGTGTTTTTCTCTAAAAAAGCTAAGGGTTCGTTTAAAAAATGTAAATATTCAATAAAAAGAACAAGCACCATCTGTCGGAAGTGTGGAGAACTAGTTGTAGAGATAAGCAGGTAGGTTTATCGAAAACAATGACGTGGCCCATGAAATATGGTTGCTGTGTGTTCAACAAACTTTTCCTAATAAACCACTGGCGTGATATTGTGGATTAGTTTCTATTCAGTCCTTTAGGGGCATAACCCCCAAAAATAGCCTTTTGTTTCCATTTAATGGATAATTAAGCAAAATAAAAAAGGGATACATTTAAAATTTACGACATTAAGAGGTAATCCCCAAAAGGGCACCTTTAAAGGGTATCTTTAAATTACAAAGCTATCACCTCAAAACGCAAAATAAGAGGCTGATTTTTAAAT
Organism: Lamellibrachia satsuma; assembly: GCA_033239005.1. NCBI lineage: Eukaryota > Metazoa > Annelida > Polychaeta > Sabellida > Siboglinidae > Lamellibrachia > Lamellibrachia satsuma. The sequence goes on along the minus strand of BSQZ01000087.1, from coordinate 1,648,412 downwards.
GACACTCTTATTACATTTTTAGATGGCTTCTTAATGTTTTGATGACCCACTTAACTTTTTCAGATGATGAGCTAGTTACTTTGTTAAATTATCCCTACCTTTTTCAAACTGATTCTTTAATTTATTTTTAAAATCCTTTACATTTATTTGAGATAACCCCTTGCATTTTCTATGTGACCCCATAATTGTTTGATGACCCCCTCACGTTTGTGTTTTGTTATGAATAATTACAAGTTTAGATTTCCCTTAATTATATGAAGTGACTGCTTAGGAAACCCCATTAATTTATGAAATGATCCTTTAATTTATTGAGACGATTAGCTGGTTCATTTGTAATGAATAGTTATACTTTTTAATATGATCCCTTAACTTTTATGAGAAGACACCCTTTTTTTAGATGATCCCTTCATTTGTTGAGACGACCAGTTAGTTAAGTTCTTACATATTTTGTAACTTTAACTTTTTTTCGAGAAGATCTGTTCATTTTAAGAGACGACCCCATAATTTATTTAACTTTTTTCGAGACGACCACTTGATTTTATGAGATGAACCCATAATGTTTTGAGATGATCAGTTAGTTCATTGTTAAATGACCCCTTCTTAATGATTCCTTTAAATTATCCTTTAAATTGTTTTTGATCAAATCCCGTAATCTTTTAAAATACTTTAGTTGCCCTTTAATCGTTTAGACGAATTTTTTAGTTGACTGAAATTACCCTTAACTTAATTTTTTGAGATAACCCTTTAATTGTTTAAGCTGATCCCTTATTTTATTATTTTTGCGATTAACTTTAACTTTCTAATATAATCTCACATTGCATTTTGAGAATTCCCCCAAGTTGTTTGAGATGACCCCTTGATTTGATCAAATGCTGATCATGTATTTCTTTTTTAAGCATTTTTAATGATCCATTAAATAATTGTTTGAGATGATCCCTTAATTGAGTGTAGATTACCGCTTTCATTTGTTGAGGTGACCCTTTTTAACGACCCCCTTCTTCCTTACCACTCTGTCTGACTCGGTCCGATTGTTTGCCAACATGTAGTTACTGCTGTGCGTTACCAGGGAGGTTATATGAACAGCATTCCATATGTCCTCCGAGAAAACATGCGGCTCACTCGTTCTCAGATTCCTATGTTAATCATAGGTTTGTGAACATCGAGTGGGTGTCAGCATGGCTAACCGTCATAAGGATGAACATGAGGATGGTGATGACGATGAGGAGGAGGAGCATTATGAAGAGGCTGAGGGTGTTATTGTCTTCGTCCTCATATTCGTAATAATGATCACCCTAATTGTCATCATCTTCGTCATCATCATCATCATCATCATCATCATCATCATCATCATCACCACTAAGATCGCTGTGGGGATGCTGTGAAGCGGACAGAACGTCGACGTATTTGCGATTCCATCGACATGGTGGCATCGGACATAACACCGATATCACGGGTGCACAGTTGCGGTGTGCTGGAGCATCCACAGTTGCGGTGTGCTGGAGCATCCACAGTTGTGGTGTGCTGGAGCATCCACAGTTGCGGTGTGTTGGAGCAGTCACAGTTATGGTGTGCTGGAGCAGTCACAGTTTTGGTGTGATGGAGCAGTCACAGTTGCGGTGTGCTGGAGCAGCCACAGTTGCGGTGTGCTGGAGCTTCTACAATTGCGGTGTGCTGTAGCAGTCACAGTTTCAGTGTGATGGAGCAGTCACAGTTGCGGTGTGCTGGAGCAGCCACAGTTGCGGTGTGCTGGAGCAGTCACAGTTTCAGTGTGATGGAGCAGTCACAGTTGCGGTGTGCTGGAGCAGCCACAGTTGCGGTGTGCTGGAGCAGTCACAGTTTCGGTGTGATGGAGCAGTCACAGTTTCGGTGTGATGGAGCAGCCACAGTTTCGGTGTGCTGGAGCAGCCACAGTTTCGGTGTGATAGAGCATCCACAGTTGCGGTGTGCTGGAGCAGTCACAGTTTCCGTGTGATGGAGCACTTGCAGTTGCGGTGTGCTGGAGGATCCACAGTTGCGGTGTGATGGAGCAGCCACAGTTGCGGTGTGCTGGAGCATCTACAGTTGCGGTGAGCTGTAGCAGTCACAGTTGCGGGGTGATGGAGCAGTCACAGTTTCGGTGTGTTGGAGCATCCACAGTTGCGATGTCTTGGAGCATCCACAGTTGCGGTGTGCTGGAGCATCCACAGTTGCGGTGTGCTGGAGCATCCACAGTTGCGGTGTGTTGCAGCATCCACAGTTGCGGTGTGCTGGAGCAGTCACAGTTGCGGTGTGTTGGAGCAGCCACAGTTTCGGTGTGATAGAGCATCCACAGTTGCGGTGTGCTGGAGCAGCCACAATTTAGGTGTGATGGAGCAGCCACAGTTGCGGTGTGCTGGAGCATCCACAGTTGCGGTGTGCTGTAGCATCCACAGTTGCGGTGTGCTGGAGCAGTCACAGTTTCGGTGTGATGGAGCAGCCACAGTTTCGGTGTGCTGGAGCAGCCACAGTTTCGTTGTGATGGAGCATCCACAATTGCGGTGTGCTGGAGCAGCCACAGTTTCGGTGTGCTGGAGCTGCCACAGTTATGGTGTGCTGGAGCAGTCACAGTTTCGGTGTGATGGAGCAGCCACAGTTGCGGTGTGCTGGAGCATCCACAGTTGCGGTGTGCTGGAGCATCCACTGTTGCGGTGTGCTGTAACATCCACAGTTGTGGTGTGCTGGAGCAGTCACAGTTTCGGTGTGATGGAGCAGCCACAGTTTCGGTGTGCTGGAGCAGCCAAAGTTGTGGTATGCTGGAGCATCCACAGTTGCGGTGTGCTGGAGCATCCACTGTTGCGGTGTGCAGGAACAGCCACAGTTGTGGTGTGCTGGAGCAGTCACAGTTGCGGTGTGCTGGAGCAGTCACAGTTTCCGTGTGATGGAGATGTTGCAGTTGCGGTGTGCTGGAGCATCCACAGTTGCGGTGTGCTGGAGCAGCCACAATTTAGGTGTGATGGAGCAGCCACAGGTGCGGTGTGCTGGAGCATCCACAGTTGCGGTGTGCTGTAGCATCCACAGTTGCGGTGTGCTGGAGCAGTCACAGTTTCGGTGTGATGGAGCAGCCACAGTTTCGGTGTGCTGGAGCAGCCACAGTTTCGGTGTGATGGAGCATCCACAATTGCGTTGTGCTGGAGCAGCCACAGTTTCGGTGTGCTGGAACAGCCACAGTTGTGGTGTGCTGGAGCAGTCACAGTTTCGGTGTGATGGAGCAGCCACAGTTGCGGTGTGCTGGAGCATCCACAGTTGCGGTGTGATGGAGCAGCCACAGTTGTGGTGTGCTGGAGCATCCACAGTTGCGGTGTGCTGGAGCATCCACTGTTGCGGCGTGATGGAACAGCCACAGTTGTAGTGTGCTGGAGCAGTCACAGTTTCGGTGTGATGGAGCAGCCACAGTTTCGGTGTGCTGGAAAAGCCACAGTTTCGGTGTGATGGAGCAGCCACAGTTGCGTTGTGCTGGAGCAGCCACAGTTTCAGTGTGATGGAGCAGCCACAGTTGCGGTGTGCTGGAGCAGCCACAGTTGCGGTGTGCTGGAGCATCCACAGTTGCGGTGTGCTGGAGCAGCCACAGTTGTGGTGTGCTGGAGCAGTCACAGTTTCGGTGTGATGGAGCAGCCACAGTTGCGGTGTGCTGGAGCATCCACAGTTGCGGTGTGATGGAGCAGCCAAAGTTGTGGTGTGCTGGAGCATCCACAGTTGCGGTGTGCTGGAGCATCCACTGTTGCGGTGTGCAGGAACAGCCACAGTTGTGGTGCGCTGGAGCAGTCACAGTTTCGGTGTGATGGAGCAGCCACAGTTGCGGTGGGCAGGAGCAACCACAGTTGCGGTGTGCTGGAGCATCCACAGTTGCGGTGTGCTGGAGCAGCCACAGTTGTGGTGTGCTGGAGCAGTCACAGTTTCGGTGTGATGGAGCAGCCACAGTTGCGGTGTGCTGGACCATCCACAGTTGCGGTGTGATGGAGCAGCCAAAGTTGTGGTGTGCTGGAGCATCCACAGTTGCGGTGTGCTGGAGCATCCACTGTTGCGGTGTGCAGGAACAGCCACAGTTGTGGTGTGCTGGAGCAGTCACAGTTTCGGTGTGATGGAGCAGCCACAGTTTCGGTGTGCTGGAGCAGCCACAGTTTCGGTGTGATGGAGCAGCCACAGTTGCGGTGTGCTGGAGCATCCACAGTTGCGGTGTGCTGGAGCAGCCACAGTTTCGGTGTGATGGAGCAGCCAGAGATATGGTATGCTGGAGCATCCACAGTTGCGGTGTGCTGGAGCAGCCACAGTTTCGGTGTGATGGAGCAGCCAGAGATATGGTGTGCTGGAGAAGCCACAGTTGTGGTGTTCTGGAGCAGCCACAGTTGTGGTGTGCTGGAGCATCCACAGTTGCGGTGTGCTGGAGCAGTCACAGTTATGGTGTGCTGGAGCAGTCACAGTTTCGGTGTGATGGAGCAGTCACAGTTGCGGTGTGCTGGAGCAGCCACAGTTGCGGTGTGCTGGAGCTTCTACAATTGCGGTGTGCTGTAGCAGTCACAGTTTCAGTGTGATGGAGCAGTCACAGTTGCGGTGTGCTGGAGCAGCCACAGTTGCGGTGTGCTGGAGCAGTCACAGTTTCGGTGTGATGGAGCAGTCACAGTTTCGGTGTGATGGAGCAGCCACAGTTTCGGTGTGCTGGAGCAGCCACAGTTTCGGTGTGATGGAGCATCCACAGTTGCGGTGTGCTGGAGCAGTCACAGTTTCCGTGTGATAGAGCACTTGCAGTTGCGGTGTGCTGGAGGATCCACAGTTGCGGTGTGATGGAGCAGCCAGAGTTGCGGTGTGCTGGAGCATCTACAGTTGCGGTGTGCTGTAGCAGTCACAGTTGCGGGGTGATGGAGCAGTCACAGTTTCGGTGTGTTGGAGCATCCACAGTTGCGATGTCTTGGAGCATCCACAGTTGCGGTGTGCTGGAGCATCCACAGTTGCGGTGTGCTGGAGCATCCACAGTTGCGGTGTTTTGGAGCATCCACAGTTGCGGTGTGCTGGAGCAGTCACAGTTGCGGTGTGTTGGAGCAGCCACAGTTTCGGTGTGATAGAGCATCCACAGTTGCGGTGTGCTGGAGCAGCCACAATTTAGGTGTGATGGAGCAGCCACAGTTGCGGTGTGCTGTAGCATCCACAGTTGCGGTGTGCTGGAGCAGTCACAGTTTCGGTGTGATGGAGCAGCCACCGTTTGGGTGTGCTGGAGCAGCCACAGTTTCGGTGTGATGGAGCAGCCACAATTGCGGTGTGCTGGAGCAGCCACACTTTCGGTGTGCTGGAGCTGCCACAGTTATGGTGTGCTGGAGCAGTCACAGTTGCGGTGTGCTGGAGCATCCACAGTTGCGGTGTGCTGGAGCATCCACTGTTGCGGTGTGCTGGAACATCCACAGTTGTGGTGTGCTGGAGCAGTCACAGTTTCGGTGTGATGGAGCAGCCACAGTTTCGGTGTGCTGGAGCAGCCAAAGTTGTGGTATGCTGGAGCATCCACAGTTGCGTTGTGCTGGAGCATCCACTGTTGCGGTGTGCAGGAACAGCCACAGTTGTGGTGTGCTGGAGCAGTCACAGTTGCGGTGTGCTGGAGCAGTCACAGTTTCCGTGTGAAGGAGCAGTTGCAGTTGCGGAGTGCTGGAGCATCCACAGTTGCGGTGTGCTGGAGCAGTCGCAGTTTCGGTGTGATGGAGCAGCCACAGTTTCGGTGTGCTGGAGCAGCCACAGTTTCGGTGTGATGGAGCATCCACAATTGCGTTGTGCTGGAGCAACCACAGTTTCGGTGTGCTGGAACAGCCACAGTTGTGGTGTGCTGGAGCAGTCACAGTTTCGGTGTGATGGAGCAGCCACAGTTGCGGTGTGCTGGAGCATCCACAGTTGCGGTGTGATGGAGCAGCCACAGTTGTGGTGTGCTGGAGCATCCACAGTTGCGGTGTGCTGGAGCATCCACTGTTGCGGTGTGATGGAACAGCCACAGTTGTGGTGTGCTGGAGCAGTCACAGTTTCGGTGTGATGGAGCAGCCACAGTTTCGGTGTGCTGGAAAAGCCACAGTTTCGGTGTGATGGAGCAGCCACAGTTGCGTTGTGCTGGAGCAGCCACAGTTTCAGTGTGATGGAGCAGCCACAGTTGCGGTGGGCTGGAGCAGCCACAGTTGCGGTGTGCTGGAGCATCCACAGTTGCGGTGTGCTGGAGCAGCCACAGTTGTGGTGTGCTGGAGCAGTCACAGTTTCGGTGTGATGGAGCAGCCACAGTTGCGGTGTGCTGGAGCATCCACAGTTGCGGTGTGATGGAGCAGCCAAAGTTGTGGTGTGCTGGAGCATCCACAGTTTCGGTGTGCTGGAGCATCCACTGTTGCGGTGTGCAGGAACAGCCACAGTTGTGGTGCGCTGGAGCAGTCACAGTTTCGGTGTGATGGAGCAGCCACAGTTGCGGTGGGCTGGAGCAACCACAGTTGCGGTGTGCTGGAGCATCCACAGTTGCGGTGTGCTGGAGCAGCCACAGTTGTGGTGTGCTGGAGCAGTCACAGTTTCGGTGTGATGGAGCAGCCACAGTTGCGGTGTGCTGGAGCATCCACAGTTGCGGTGTGATGGAGCAGCCAAAGTTGTGGTGTGCTGGAGCATCCACAGTTGCGGTGTGCTGGAGCATCCACTGTTGCGGTGTGCAGGAACAGCCACAGTTGTGGTGTGCTGGAGCAGTCACAGTTTCGGTGTGATGGAGCAGCCACAGTTTCGGTGTGCTGGAGCAGCCACAGTTTCGGTGTGATGGAGCAGCCACAGTTGCGGTGTGCTGGAGCATCCACAGTTGCGGTGTGCTGGAGCAGCCACAGTTTCGGTGTGATGGAGCAGCCAGAGATATGGTATGCTGGAGCATCCACAGTTGCGGTGTGCTGGAGCAGCCACAGTTTCGGTGTGATGGAGCAGCCAGAGATATGGTGTGCTGGAGAAGCCACAGTTGTGGTGTTCTGGAGCAGCCACAGTTGTGGTGTGCTGGAGCATCCACAGTTGCGGTGTGCTGGAGCAGTCACAGTTATGGTGTGCTGGAGCAGTCACAGTTTCGGTGTGATGGAGCAGTCACAGTTGCGGTGTGCTGGAGCAGCCACAGTTGCTGTGTGCTGGAGCTTCTACAATTGCGGTGTGCTGTTGCAGTCACAGTTTCAGTGTGATGGAGCAGTCACAGTTGCGGTGTGCTGGAGCAGCCACAGTTGCGGTGTGCTGGAGCAGTCACAGTTTCGGTGTGATGGAGCAGTCACAGTTTCGGTGTGATGGAGCAGCCACAGTTTCGGTGTGCTGGAGCAGCCACAGTTTCGGTGTGATGGAGCATCCACAGTTGCGGTGTGCTGGAGCAGTCACAGTTTCCGTGTGATGGAGCACTTGCAGTTGCCGTGTGCTGGAGGATCCACAGTTGCGGTGTGATGGAGCAGCCAGAGTTGCGGTGTGCTGGAGCATCTACAGTTGCGGTGTGCTGTAGCAGTCACAGTTGCGGGGTGATGGAGCAGTCACAGTTTCGGTGTGTTGGAGCATCCACAGTTGCGATGTCTTGGAGCATCCACAGTTGCGGTGTGCTGGAGCATCCACAGTTGCGGTGTGCTGGAGCATCCACAGTTGCGGTGTGTTGGAGCATCCACAGTTGCGGTGTGCTGGAGCAGTCACAGTTGCGGTGTGTTGGAGCAGCCACAGTTTCGGTGTGATAGAGCATCCACAGTTGCGGTGTGCTGGAGCAGCCACAATTTAGGTGTGATGGAGCAGCCACAGTTGCGGTGTGCTGTAGCATCCACAGTTGCGGTGTGCTGGAGCTGTCACAGTTTCGGTGTGATGGAGCAGCCACCGTTTCGGTGTGCTGGAGCAGCCACAGTTTCGGTGTGATGGAGCAGCCACAATTGCGGTGTGCTGGAGCAGCCACAGTTTCGGTGTGCTGGAGCTGCCACAGTTATGGTGTGCTGGAGCAGTCACAGTTTCGGTGTGATGGAGCAGCCACAGTTGCGGTGTGCTGGAGCATCCACAGTTGCGGTGTGCTGGAGCATCCACTGTTGCGGTGTGCTGGAACATCCACAGTTGTGGTGTGCTGGAGCAGTCACAGTTTCGGTGTGATGGAGCAGCCACAGTTTCGGTGTGCTGGAGCAGCCAAAGTTGTGGTATGCTAGAGCATCCACAGTTGCGTTGTGCTGGAGCATCCACTGTTGCGGTGTGCAGGAACAGCCACAGTTGTGGTGTGCTGGAGCAGTCACAGTTGCGGTGTGCTGGAGCAGTCACAGTTTCCGTGTGATGGAGCAGTTGCAGTTGCGGAGTGCTGGAGCATCCACAGTTGCGGTGTGCTGGAGCAGCCACAATTTAGGTGTGATGGAGCAGCCACAGGTGCGGTGTGCTGGAGCATCCACAGTTATGGTGTGCTGTAGCATCCACAGTTGCGGTGTGCTGGAGCAGTCACAGTTTCGGTGTGATGGAGCAGCCACAGTTTCAGTGTGCTGGAGCGGCCACAGTTTCGGTGTGATGGAGCATCCACAATTGCGTTGTGCTGGAGCAGCCACAGTTTCGGTGTGCTGGAACAGCCACAGTTGCGGTGTGCTGGAGCATCCACAGTTGTGGTGTGCTGGAGCAGGCACAGTTTCGGTGTGATGGAGCAGCCACAGTTGCGGTGTGCTGGAGCAGCCATAGTTGCAGTGTGCTGGAGCATCCACAGTTGCGGTGTGCTGGAGCAGCCACAGTTGTGGTGTGCTGGAGCAGTCACAGTTTCGGTGTGATGGAGCAGCCACAGTTGCGGTGTGCTGGAGCATCCACAGTTGCAGTGTGATGGAGCATCCACAGTTGTGGTGCGCTGGAGCAGTCACAGTTTCGGTGTGATGGAGCAGCCACAGTTGCGGTGTGCTGGAGCAGCCACAATTTAGGTGTGATGGAGCAGCCACAGGTGCGGTGTGCTGGAGCATCCACAGTTATGGTGTGCTGTAGCATCCACAGTTGCGGTGTGCTGGAGCAGCCATAGTTTCGGTGTAATGGATCAGCCACAGTTGCGGTGTGCTGGAGCATCCACAGTTGCGGTGTGCTGGAGCATCCACAGTTGCGGTGTGATGGAGCACTCACAGTTTCGGTGTGATGGAGCAGTCACAGTTGCGGTGTGCTGGAGCAGTCACAGTTTCGGTGTGATGTGGCAGTCACAGTTGCGGTGTGATGGAGCAGTCACAGTTGCGGTGTGTTGGATCAGCCACAGTTGCGGTGTGCTGGAGCAGTCACAGTTTCGGTGTGATAGAACAGTCACAGTTGCGGTGTGCTGGAGCAGCCACAGTTGCGGTATGTTGGAGCAGTCACAGTTTCGGTGTGATAGAGCAGTCACAGTTTCGGTGTGATGGAGGAGTCACAGTTGCGGTGTGCTGGAGCAGGCACAGTTGCGGTGTGCTGGAGCAGTCACACTTTCGGTGTGATGGAGCAGCCAGAGATATGGTGTGCTGGAGCAGTCACAGTTTCGGTGTGATGGAGCAGCCACAGTTGCGGTGTGATGGAGCAGCCACAGTTGTGGTGTGCTGGAGCATCCATAGTTGCGGTGTGCTGGAGCAGCCACAGTTGTGGTGTGCTGGAGCAGTCACAGTTTCGGTGTGATGGAGCAGCCACAGTTTCGGTGTGCTGGAGCAGTCACAGTTTCGGTGTGATGGAGCAGCCACAGTTGCGGTGTGCTGGAGCATCCACAGTTGCGGTGTGCTGAAGCAGCTACAGTTGTGGTGTGCTGGAGCAGTCACAGTTTCGGTGTGATGGAGCAGTCACAGTTTCGGTGTGATGGAGCAGCCACAGTTGCGGTGTGGTGGAGCATCCACAGTTGCGGTGTGTTGGAGCAGCCACAGTTGTGGTGTGCTGGAGCAGTTACAGTTGAGGTGTGATGGAGCAGCCACAGTTGTGGTGTTCTGGAGCAGTCACAGTTTCGGTGTGATGGAGCAGCCACAGTTGTGGTGTGCTGGAGCAGCCACAGTTGCGGTGTGCTGGAGCAGTCACAGTTTCGGTGTGATGGAGCAGCCACAGTTGTGGTGTGCTGGAGCAGTCACAGTTTTCGTGTGATGGAGCAGCCACAGTTGCAGTGTGATGGAGCAGCCACAGTTTCGGTGTGATGGAGCAGCCACAGTTTCGGTGTGATGTAGCATCCACAGTTGCGGTGTGCTGGAGCAGCCACAGTTTCGGTGTGCTGGAGCAGTCACAGTTTCGGTGTGCTGGAGCAGCCACAGTTTCGGTGTGCTGGAGCAGCCACAGTTTCGGTGTGCTGGAGCAGTCACAGTTTCGGTGTGCTGGAGCAGTCACAATTGTGGTGTGCTGGAGCAGCCACAGTTGCCGTGTGCTGGAGCAGCCACAGTTGCGGTGTGCTGGAGCAGTCACAATTTCGGTGTGATGGAGCAGCCACAGACGGCGATATCTACATAATGATAGCATCTCGATTTACGAGCGATCGATTTCGGTGACGAAAGTGATGTTTTGGACATTCGTTTGTATTTGAATGTCTCACGACACGATTCAACTCATCATTCAATGTAGCAATTGCCGCCGTTTGATTAAGATACTAGATTCTAGTTCATTTGTGTCAGTTCCCCAAAGGCTATGTGGAGACGGAATATTTATGTTCCATTGTTTGGCAGTCCTTTTTGCACATGTTGTGTGTTTTAATGATTAAAATTGGTGAAAACAAATTATGAAATTATGTCGGTTTGTTCTCAAGAAAATCAACATACAAGGTGATCCCTGTCAGTAGACGTCCATAGCCTATGTAGGCCCCTGTTGTGTTTAATAATAGATACTACTGCTACTGACACTAGAGTAAGGTGACCACTAGCACGAGGATCGTAATCACATCACATTCGCATAATCCCTGAGCAATGTCAGAATATAGATAATATAATAATATATTGCGCTAAAATCCTCCGGAAACCCAAGCTCGGCAGCGCACCAGAACAGAAGAGGTTAAACAGTTAATAATCTATCAGCAGTTCCAGTTGTAAACAGTTGGATTGGTAGGCTGGGGAACGGAACTATGGAGGATAAGCAAGTTTTTATTTTACGGCGAAATGTTGTTATATTTCCTACATAGTTATCACTAACAAGGAGTGAGTTCCATAGAGTCGGTGCAGCAACTGAAAAAGCTTTAGTTCCGACATTTGTCTTAACAGTGGGGACAAAAAGTAGATTATAATTATATCGTCGAAGCTGCTTGGGTTGTCTTGCATGAGTGAGCAGTGAATGTAAATATGCTGGTTGCTTGGATGAATGTGCTTGATAGGTAATTGTACAGATCTTAAAAAATACTAGAAGTGGTGTTGAGTGAGAGAAACGAGGAGATCGGGTAACTACCCTTGCCAAACAATTTTGCACACGTTGAAATTTCTATTTGTTCTTGAGAGCAATATTATGATACAGGGAATTGCAATAGTCAAGTATTCTGCTAACAAGAGCAACTGCAATAGTTTTGGCGACAACAAAAGACATCTACCGGCGAATACGACGAAGGTCACGGATGTGTTAAAAGTAGCAACGACGTGTTTATGAAATATGCTGTCTAACATTAAATTATTATCAAAGGTGACTCCTAAATTCCATGATGCGACGGCCGGTGTGAACTTCTGGCTCAGATGCAATAATTGTTTCGTTCGTCTATATTATTACCCGTCCGCACAGTGTTCGTTAATAACACTAGTGCCACCTGGCGATCAGAATAATAAATCCTTTTAGATGAAGCACTGAAGACAACTGGGTTTGACTGTTGCACTATTATCACCATGGCTACCAACACAACATCTTACAAACGAAATCGACTGCAAAGAGAAGTACACAAAAATATTTCAAGATACACTATCCTTATCATAGCATGCACAATAAATAATTACGCAACGATAGTTATGCACATTGAAGATTCACAATTCTCAATGCATCACAAAATATAGTCTACATTGTTAATAATACAGAAAAATACGCACCAAACTCAGGGGCATTGCTGTTGAAAAAACATATCTTAAGACACTGTTCTTTATAAGTGCCGATATGTCTTCAGAAATCGTACAGATGATCATGTTGTGTTAATCGTCTTCAAATTATTCAACGTGTGAACATGTCTGTTCATGTTACGTATGATGCACACTAAAAAATTGTATGTCGGCGTTTGTAGTGGTCAGCTCATGATGGCATCGTATATATCATCTTACCGTCATTTATAATCAATCCAGACATGTGGACATATTTCGTGTGACAATGCGGCAATTTGCAGCACAATACGTGACCTCTTGGACAACATTGCGAATTATAAAGCACAACTCTACCAAGGATGAACAAAGCCCCACGTCAATTCGCCAGCAATTTCGTGACGAACTCCATAAACATCCATAATGCATTGCGCAACGCTTCACTCGGTCCGCACAAAGGTCACCGTTGAGCACTGCTTACACAGACACGTGATTGCTCGACCTTGGTTGCTCGACCGGAACTGCGGAACCTTTCAGTGACGCGCTGTGTGGTCGGCCCGCGCATGTGCATTGCCCAGTCACGTGATTACAAGAACTCGACGTGCGTATCTGCATGTCAAGGTCGAAATACTCAGGACCGTCCACGGAGTTGAATCTAACATTGTCTCTCCGCATCGACTCCGGGCTTTCGTACACGTGATCGGGCGAGTAAACGTCTCGTGTCACGTGATACGCAGTCGAAGGCGGGAATGCGTACTGTTGTGAGTGACCAGGCATCATCTGTCGACGATATTCGTTGGCCGGAAGCGGTGGCAACAGACGCATGCTCGCGTACTCGTTCTCGTTGATGTTCGTTTCCTGCAAGGTTGGTGACTTCACTGGACGAACTGGTGACGCAGGTTTCGTTGACCATTTGTCTTCTCCCCCCGGCTTGCTGTCCTTGGCCGTTCTGTCGTACCGCTGCATTGCTTCGCCCGCCTCCGAGTATGGATTCTCCCGTCGAATCCGCCTAGAAGTGAAGCGACAGCAATAATGATCACAACATGTTATCACACACAAAAGCACAGCATATTTTCTTCATAACAGAATCGTCTAGAAAAAACGTCGTCTCACAAGACGCTTCATCAACATATACATGATCAAATATTTTCTAAAAAGGAAACCACAGCAGAAATTTCTTAAATAACATATTTACTCGTATCATTCACATTCGGATAGATTGTATGTTATACAACACTCGTTTTTATTGGTGCGCGTGTGTGTGTTACTTATACCAAGATGAGTATACACACTGTTCTTCATACACATTGTTCTTTATATATGGAGGAGGACCTATCAACTATGACTGCACGAAACTTTTTAGAAGCGCTTGTTTTTTCATGAAAAAAATGGTGCCTTATAGTGAGACCATTCAGAGCTTACTCATCCAATATTCCATCTTGATTATCCCTCTCGCCATGTTTTTCCCCTGTCTTTGAACAAATGCAGGCGTGTGCTACACATACCTTTATTAACGTGTGTGTGTGTGTGTGTGTGTGTGTGTGTGTGTGTGTGTGTGTGTGTGTGTGTGTGTGTGTGTGTTATATTATATTATATTATATATATATATATATATATATATATATTTTATATATATATATATATATATATATATATATATATATATATATATATATACCGTTTTCGGACAAAATAACGCAGATATCATATTGAGGCCACAGACCATACCTTCTAATACAGACGACACCTATGAAGAGAATGGCAGCGCCCACCAGGAATGCGATGACAGCGATGATTGACAACGCTATTCCTGCGTCAAAACAGTTAACAACATCACGTTGGTAATACTAACTTTGCAATACCTCGACATTTTAATTCAGTGCCTCTCCTCACCAGAATGATGTTTATGTGGCCATCCACCTCGTGACATTGTGTCCCAGGACGTTTTCTTATGTGAGAGATGGAGAATATATGTCACAAGACCGACAAACTATTTAAATTATAAAAAAATTAGCCCACAATGGGGAAAAGTAGTTCGGCTGTATATACTATGACATAAGGCTCTTCAAACTTTCGCAAGTTCCCGATCTAACATAACAACAAGACTACATTATTATGAGAGTTTTACTGGACAAGAGGGAAATCACCGCCACAAAAATTGACCATACCCACAACTACTACATTGAGGACAACGCACATGTGAAATAGTTATGGCTGCACATCAATGGTTGACTTACCGTGAGGTAATGCTATAATGTGTCCACGTGTTCCTTGCGTGATTCCTTCTGGAAGGAGATAACAACTTTATGTTATACAATTATGCGCTATGAAAGAATGTGAAATGAATCGTGTAACGTAAATGTTAAATAAGACAGGCACGACATGTTTTAGTGTTTCAAGGTAACTGTCTCAACGAACCTCTTGTGGTTGGTATATGATAAAAATATATGACTTTACATATGAAGTCACACGAAATTACAAGCAAAATCACACGAGATCACAGCTCAAGTAACACACGGTCATGTGTGAGGTAGTTGGATAATACAAAACGAAACATAATGACCATAAGGTTAAACGTAACTTTTGAATACTCTGACGAGGATATATGTAAAGTTATAAAATGTATTGTTGTTTTTTTACAACAACACACTGTAAACATTACGTTAATGAAACCATAACAATTAAACAACCTATGTATTTTAATTGACTAGTAGTCTCCTTTGTATGCTATGCATTTTTATGTAGATTTTAAGGAGTGTTTCGTTACCTGTGGAACAGTTGTTTACCGTTCCATGCCAGGAATTTTGTTTGCATGTGAGACGCCATTTAATATCAGCTGACCCGCCGCAGCCAATCAACGCGATGTTGTCGTGACGTCGCAACCACCCTTGGTTGGGTGGTTTTGGGTCTTCACATCCGACAGCTAACACATAAAAATCATGATACGTTGCAGCTGTAGCATCAACTATTTGTATCAAGTACATATATCTTAACGCTGCTTTCGAGAGTAAATTTTTCGTTCAACTCGTTTTTAGAACCATTTCGCACAACAACCAAGTCTACCTAGCATCCACTACGACAAACAAGTCTACCTAGCATCCACTACGATAACCAAGTCTACCTAGAATCCACTACAACAACTAAGTCTACCTAGCATCCACTACAATAACCAAGTCTACCCAGCATCCACTACGACAACCAAGTCTACCCAGCATCCACTACAACAACCAAGTCTACCTAGCATCCACTACAACAACCAAGTCTACCTAGCATCCACTACGACAACCAAGTCTACCTAGCATCCACTATAACAACCAAGTCTACCTAGCATCCACTACAACAACCAAGTCTACCTAGCATCCACTACAACAACCAAGTCTAGCATCCACTACAACAACCAAGTCTACCTAGCATCTACTACAACAACCAAGTCTACCTAGCATCCACTATAACAACCAAGTCTACCTAGCATCTACTACAACAACCAAGTCTACCTAGCATCCAATACGACAACCAAGTCTACCTAGCATCCACTATAACAACCAAGTCTACCTAGCATCTACTACAACAACCAAGTCTACCTAGCATCTACTACAACAACCAAGTCTACCTAGCATCCACTATAACAACCAAGTCTACCTAGCATCTACTACAACAACCAAGTCTACCTAGCATCCACTATAACAACCAAGTCTACCTAGCATCTACTACAACAACCAAGTCTACCTAGCATCCACTATAACAACCAAGTCTACCTAGCATCCACTACAACAACCAAGTCTACCTAGCATCCACTACGACAACCAAGTCTACCTAGCATCCACTACGACAACCAAGTCTACCTAGCATCCACTACAATAACCAAGTCTACCTAGCATCCACTATAACAACCAAGTCTACCTAGCATCCACTACAACAACCAAGTCTACCTAGCACCCACTACGACAACCAAGTCTACCTAGCATCCACTACAACAACCAAGTCTACCTAGCATCCACTGCAACAACCAAGTCTACCTAGCATCCACTACGACAACCAAGTCTACCTAGTATCCACTATAACAACCAAGTCTACCTAGCATCCACTACAATAACCAAGTCTACCAAGCATCCACTACAACAACCAAGTCTACCTAGCGTCCACTACAACATTTATTTAGTCTTGATGAAATTTATTTAGTCTTGATGAAATCATCGGACAAATTATTTTATTTCTATTAACATTCTGCGGAAAAACTGTTAGAAATATGCGCGAATGTACTCACTAACGCAAGTTACCCGATCTTACGATCAAAATAATGATACTTTTTAACAAAAGTACGCATTCTTTTATTAAATCGACAACGCATATTATAAAAAAAAAACACCAAAAACTATTTGCACGCTGATATATAAACGTCACGAACCTGATTCGCGGTGGGCTAAATTAATTACACATTTATTACTTTGGTACACAAACTTTTTGATGGATAGCTCCATTATTCAGGTGTTTATGAGTAATGCCCCAGTTTGGATCCCCTTACCGCAAGATGCGCAAATCGACTGTTCGAAAATGTAGCATAGATGCCAGTCTTTCATATCACATTTTATATCACTAAATCAATAACACTGTTCGACTACGTGGCCCCTGAAGATGTTTAGATTAATGTTAGAAACTAATCTGGGTTTACGTCCTCCTTCCCAGTGAACAATTTAAAAGTCTCAGTTAAATCACTCGTAATCTCCCTACACAGTTTTAGTCGTATTAATCATTTCAGTTAAATCACCTCGTAATCTCCCCACACAGTTTTAGTCGTATTAATCCTTTAAGTTAAATCACCTCGTAATCTCCCTACACAGTTTTAGTCGTATTAATCCTTTCAGTTAAAACACCTCGTAATCTCCCCACACAGTTTTAGTCGTATTAATCCTTTCAGTTAAATCACCTCGTAATCTCCCCACACAGTTTTAGTCGTATTAATCCTTTCAGTTAAATCACCTCGTAATCTCCCCACACAGTTTTAGTCGTATTAATCCTTTCAGTTAAATCACCTCGTAATCTCCCCACACAGTTTTAGTCGTATTAATCCTTTCAGTTAAATCACCTCGTAATCTCCCCACACAGTTTTAGTCGTATTAATCCTTTCAGTTAAATCACCTCGTAATCTCCCCACACAGTTTTAGTCGTATTAATCCTTTCAGTTAAATCACATCGTAATCTCCCCACCCAGTTTTAGTTGTATTAATCCTTTCAGGTAAATCACCTCGTAATCTCCCCACACAGTTTTAGTCGTATTAATCCTTTCAGTTAAATCACCTCGTAATCTCCCCACACAGTTTTAGTCGTATTAATCCTTTCAGTTAAAACACCTCGTAATCTCCCTACACAGTTTTAGTCGTATTAATCCTTTCAGTTAAATCACCTCGTAATCTCCCCACACAGTTTTAGTCGTATTAATTCTTTCAGTTAAATCACCTCGTAATCTCCCTACACAGTTTTAGTCGTATTAATCTTTTCTCATAAGAAAATTCCTTAAATCATACATGTGTAGCCATTTTAGTTGCCCTACGCTGCACTTTCTCAGGTATTAAAATATATTTTGCACAGTAGCTTGTCCTTTGATCATCGTGTGAAGCTTCTGCTAACCAACCTTACTAGGCGCCAAAATCTGCTATTGTTTCAATGTCTGTTTGAGCTATGTTGACTGTCTGTAATCGTTCTATGACCATGAACTTGTACCCACTCGGTGTGAGAGGGTAACATGGATGTTGTCATGTTGACTGTCTGTAATCGTTCTATGACCATGAACTTGTACCCACTCGGTGTGAGAGGGTAACATGGTTGTTGTCATGTTGACTGTCTGTAATCGTTCTATGACCATGAACTTGTACCCACTCGGTGTGAGAGGGTTACATGGATGTTGTCATGTTGACTATTTGTAAGCGTTCTATGACCATGAACTTGTACCCACTCGGTGTGAGAGGGTAACATGGATGTTGTCATGTTGACTGTCTGTAATCGTTCTATGACCATGAACTTGTACCCACTCGGTGTGAGAGGGTAACATGGTTGTTGTCATGTTGACTGTCTGTAATCGTTCTATGACCATGAACTTGTACCCACTCGGTGTGAGAGGGTTACATGGATGTTGTCATGTTGACTATTTGTAAGCGTTCTATGACCATGAACTTGTACCCACTCGGTGTGAGAGGGTAACATGGATGTTGTCATGTTGACTGTCTGTAAGCGTTCTATAACCATGAACTTGTACCCACTCGGTGTGAGAGAGTAACATGGATGTTGACATGTTGACTGTCTGTAAGCGTTCTATGACCACGAACTTGTACCACTGGGTGTGAGAGGGAACATGGATGTTGTCATGTTGATCTTGAACATAAATATATACATAATACATTTACCATTTTTGGAGTTTCTGCCTTAATAGCATCAATACGGAGGTAAGGCTAGTTCTGCTTCGCGGAGTCACAGCCACATTCACAGGAAAAATGGCTAATAAGGATTTTGGAGAAACAATGCAAGACGCGAGTTTAAGAATGTTAAATGATTACACTGCGCGGATATAACTTTTTAATTTTCACGACGGGTGGCGCTGCGATCACTGGCCAAATCCGAAAAACGCGGAAGTTTTTTCAAAATGTAGCGGAAACGCGGAAGATTTTCTCAAAAACCGGAAAATGCAGAAGATCTTCGGCTAAAGTGGGAGACTTGGAAGGTCTGTTTAACTGATCGAACAAAATTGGCTCGTTAAATCAGGTAACTTATTAAAATGTAAATAACCTGATGTTATAATATATAAACCAGGCCACTATTATGTGATATTATATAAACCGGGCCACTATTATGTGATAGTATATAAACCGGGCCACTATTATGTGATAGTATATAAACCGCGCCACTATTGCTCATTTTCCGCCGAATCTGGTCAACAATAATTTAATAGTATGTCCGATGATTTTATAAAACTCAAATGACACATTTGCATAACTAATTATAATGTCGTAGTAGCTACAAGATACTAGCAGACAGGAGGAGTAGGTTGATTAGTCACACCAGGTACACAAACGTTTTGATGAATAGCTCCATTATTAACGTGTTTATGAGTAATGCCCCAGTTTGGATCCCATTACCGCAAGATTAATTATATGACATGTTATTGATATATACTGGCATCGGGCGGAGAACCAACTGGTTCTGTAGGCCACACTGGGTGTCATAGTTTTCTCAAATGCCTGTTTCGACTATTATTAAGCAAATAAGTGAAACACATGTACGGAAAAATCGCTATTGGTAGATCGTGCAAAGTTATGATTGCATGTATAGTGCCTGAGAGCAATATCGAATGATCGGTCGCAATATATTTATTTATTATTATTATTATTATTACAGTATACACTAATTGCCGCACTTTGTACATAAATCATACATCGTGCGCTAAGCCGCCTGCATAAGCAACGAAAAAATCTCATGAATGTTTAACATGTATTACGTTTATCAATTGGCCAACATGGCACACGTTATATATTGTCATAGGATGATATGTGCTGCCAACTGCGCGAATATATTAGCATTAGCAACGATGGTAAATTGCAAAAAAACGGATCAAATAAACTTTGTACGTATCACATGTATATGAAACGAGAACACCTGTAATAACATGTTTAATACCTACAACGATTCACAGAGAGAACACACGTCTTTACCTAAGCTGTTCTTAATCAAATTCACTGACATCTATTACGCTGTTTTTTCAAAGACCAATGTTTGATATAAAATGTAGCGCTGTTTAGGACTAGCAATCCTTACCTGTATATTTCATTATGAAATATGGAAACATATCTGCAGACTTCGCCCCCAAGATGCGAACCTCGATTGCGTTGGTCGTCGATATGTAGACCTTGAAAATATGGTTGTTTATATATGCATTTTGTATGGGTAACATTATATGCGTGTGAGTGTGCGTGTGTGCGTGTGCGTGTGCGTGTGCCTGTGCGTGTGCGTGTGCGTGTGTGTGGAAGTGAGCGCGTGTGTTTGCTTGTGTAAGTGAGCGTGTGTGTTTGCTTGTGTATTTGTTTGTGTGTGAGCGTGTGCGTACATGTGTGCGCGTGTGTGTGTGCATGTGTGCGTGCGTGCATGTGTACGTGCGCGCGCGTAAGTAATGCACAACACAATATATGCGAATGCAACAGTGTCATATGCTACTGATAGTGGTATATTATAAGTAATACAAATACCTGCGCAGTTCGGCGCGGATTACTGCATATGGTGCTACTTCTCAGCGTGCCTCTGTCCCTGATCGTGGCGTACACCTTGCAAACTCCGCGTCTCGCTGTATACTCGTCGTCACCGGCACTGTGTGAAACAAAACTTACATTTCTTTGTCATCCACAGAGGCATTGGCATTTTATAACGCAGTGTTTGTTGTTCAAACGCGGTTTCCAATATATGTTACTTGTAAAGTTCTCGCTGAAAAACTCACGCGGAAGGGTTATGCAATTATCAATCGCGTTACATTATTACATTGATATAAATTATTCTCGGGGACATTGTGAATACAGCTTAAAATATCACTGGACCTATATAAAACACTTAAGGCAGATGTTAGCTAGGACATAATCTATTCATGGTTTAATGTTAAAGCTGCTTCCTCGAATGTTCCAGCCCTTCGCGAATCCGGTTCATTTATGTCCAGATGTGTAGTGTATGACTAGCTTAAGTAATGTGCGCAGTCTGTATAATAAAAAGAAATGCTTGTTCAAATCATCGAAATAATTGTCTTCAGTCGTTAGATCTGGTAAGGATCAAAATAATGGATATCCAAGATGGTAAACACTTTGCGAGTCAAGTCAACCGACGAACGAGGCGTTTAACACTGCAAAACCGGTTAAACCCCAAAGCTTAAGAAAACATAGTTAAGAGTGGTTTATGCTGACATCAAGTTGGTAGTGGTCACTGTAAAACATCATGCGGAATAACGTATGATGCACCACACCAGAAACTGAAGAAATACCGGGTGTACGATCTGTCAGATCACAACGTGCAGCACAATATACGATTGGTCTCGAAATGCACAACATGGATACAACCCACTGCCTCCAAAGTTCAGATACCTGTATGAGAAGTCCATTAACGTGATGTTTATTCGCTGATTTTTGGCCACTTGTATCAACCAAGGCGAATCGGCCGACCCGCATCGCGTCTCCTCCGTAGTGCCGCTGGCAATGTAGCCTTCCGCTCCAGAAATACGCACGCTCTGTGCGTAGAGACAGGCTTCATTCGGCACGAATACTAGAATGGGAGAGAGAGTACGCTGAAGGCATGCAGCACTGGATTACTGTAGCCTATAGACAGATACACTATTCGAACAGACGGTGTTAAATTTCTACAAGTGGTACATAAATGTGCATTAAATTTCCATGCGATATTGTGGCATTCGGGCCTTTAATCATTTATGTTTTTTTCCTCTTACAAACGTCGGACAACGATCTA
>BSQZ01000087.1:1621996-1624496 GCA_033239005.1 Lamellibrachia satsuma | reverse complement strand
GCCGCCGCCGCCGCCGCCGCCGCCGCCGCCGCCGCCGCCGCCGCCGCCGCCGCCGCCGCCGCCAACACCACCAATTATGAAATCACTTGGGCACACTTCAGGCAGGGGGCGTTTGAAACTAATTATTTCAGAAACATTAACAGCCCCACTGTAATGGGAGTTGGCAGACACACGAACATCCCTCTTTGATACAACCTTCGTGGGAAATGTAATCAACCAGACGTAGCCCCGTCCACACATCCACGCGTCTCCGTCTGCGTCGCTATTGTTTCCATTGGGCGACATTGTCAACGCCTCTTTTAGATATT
This sequence comes from Lamellibrachia satsuma, assembly GCA_033239005.1. Taxonomy (NCBI): domain Eukaryota; kingdom Metazoa; phylum Annelida; class Polychaeta; order Sabellida; family Siboglinidae; genus Lamellibrachia; species Lamellibrachia satsuma. The sequence goes on along the minus strand of BSQZ01000087.1, from coordinate 1,624,188 downwards.
GCTCGCAGTTTTATATTCTTAATACGCTAAAAATCAACTATGTCAATACTAATTCTTTCTTCAATCTGCTTGACAACATTCGTTAAATTATGTCAAGTTTCCTCCAGATAATATCATTCCTCCAGATAACACACAATATCATCATCAAGATCCCATCAAATGGCGTCTAAAGCAACTACATCGTGTGTTCATGCGCAAGGTAACGTACAGTAAGCGACACGTACACATGTTGCTAGATAGAAAATATAAAGTGCGCACACCATAAAACATTGCCAAAAGGGATACCGTCTTTAAAAAATCACCGGCATTTCATTCGTATGATACAACCCCGGAAGAAAAATAGTGATCTGACGCCAGCTTTAATCATCCTACGATGCGGGGACACCCTTGCAGATGTCTCTCCTCTGATACCGCACATTAGGCATTGATGAGCCGCCGTTGCCGCCTCCACGGACGTGTCACGCTAGATGGCAACACGTATTGATCCGACACCGCCCTGGGCGGTCAGTGACAGTGGCGTCAAGCCAGCCCAGCATATAGATCGACGGTAGATACTCCATACGACGCGCCCGCTCGGCAATCCGTCGTTGTTTACAAGTGTCCATTTTAACTTAGTGGACATCATCAGAATCAGAGAATGTTTATTTGTCCCATATACATTGACATCAAAACATATAAAACAACGATAACACATTTAAACAGAATCAACAAAATACATCACTGAAACAATCAGATGATGGTGTTATTTAATAAAGCAATTAATGAAGTATTAAATTATAATTACAAATTGATATATGCTACGGGAGACTCCTAGTAAAATCAACATCGCAGGTTTCGTAAAGTGGTGTTTGTATAAATTTTTCAATAATATGTCTTAGTGCTTAATCGATAATATCAATTATCACGAAAGCGTCAAACTTTAAATATACGTAGCTAGCTATGCATTATCATTAGTTAAAAATCACAATATATTTCGACAAATGTGACAATTTGATATTTAACTGTACAATTTTATGTCATAAATCTAAATTGACTGAGGTATGTATCTTACAATTGACCAGTGTTGAGATGTGTTATTTGTTTATGACAGTCAATATTACAGTTGACCAGTGTCGAGATGTGTTATTTGTTTATGACAGTCAATATTACAGTTGACCAGTGTCGAGATGTGTTATTTGTTTATGACAGTCAATATTACAGTTGACCAGTGTCGAGATGTGTTATTTGTTTATGACAGTCAATATTACAGTTGACCAGTGTCGAGATGTGTTATTTGTTTATGACAGTCAATATTACAGTTCACCAGTGTCGAGATGTGTTATTTGTTTATGACAGTCAATATTACAGTTGACCAGTGTCGATATGTGTTATTTGTTTATGACAGTCAATATTACAGTTCACCAATGTCGAGATGTGTTATTTGTTTATGACAGTCAATATTGATTCACTAGTATTATTAATACTAGTTCTGCTGCTGCTGCAACACGATGGAGCCCGATGGTATTTATCGTACTGTTTCTTGAATGCTTACAGAAGGCAATTCTATATCAAAGATTGCATTAAAGTTTGCCATTTCACGGGAACCTGCGGATGCGCATTGACCAAAACACTAGATCCAATTAATTGGTAGAAAGACGTGAATTGCCTATTTTGACATAACATGCGCTGGCAAAACACTAACATTAGCCGAATAGTTCTTGTTTCCGATGTCACTGTTAGTTTGACGACGGTATATTGGATTATCAAACTCGAACATTAAATTGTTCATGACAGTCCAAAGCGTTTAAATACAACAACTACAATAGGAGCAGCAGCAACAGCAGCAGCAACACAACAACAGCAGCAGCAAAACAACAACAGCAGCCGCAAAAACAACAACAACAGCAAAAACAACAGCAGCAGCAAAACAATTACAGCGGCAACAAAACAACAACAGCAGCCGCAAAAACAACAGCAGCAGCCAAAACAACAACAACAACAGCAAAAACAACAACAACAACAGCAGCAAAACAATTACAGCGGCAACAAAACAACAACAACAACAGCAAAAATAACAACAGCAGCAAAAACAACAGCAGCAGCAAAAACAACAACAGCAGCAGCAAAAACAACAGCTGTAGCTTAAAAAAACAGCTACAGCAAAACAACAAAAGCAGCCATAACAAAAATAGCAATAGAAAAACACAAAAAAT
>BSQZ01000087.1:1556996-1614496 GCA_033239005.1 Lamellibrachia satsuma | reverse complement strand
CCAACATAAATACTTTCCTACTTCCCATTGTCTAGGTTGTTATAAATACTGGTTGTTTGTTGTGTTTGTCGTGTAAGGTGGAAACACCTCAGTTATCTTTAATGATCAATTGTAAAGAGCTCAACCAGTGGCTTAAAGAAGGGCTTTATTTGATCCCCCGTGAAGAAAAAAAAATTAAGAAGGGCTTTATTTGATCCCCCGTGAAGAAAAAAATTAAAGAAGGGCTTTATTTGATCACCAGTTAAGACAAATACTATTAAAGAAGGGCTTTATTTGATCCCCAGTGAAGAACATTTTTTTAAAGAAGGGCTTAATTTGATCCCCATTTAAGACAAACAAATGGAGAAACAAATTAAATGATTTGGAAAGGGGATTCCTTTTAAACAGTACTGTTATTTCAGATCACATGCATTGCGACTACCTTTCCAGAACTAATAAAATAAGTTTTTACTACACTCCTATTTTATATGTCCTTGTCGTTCGTAGTAACAACCGGGAATTCTCTGCATTGGTAATAGCGCATATGTTATCACGCGACGTTGCTGTGTATGTGCTCGGACTGTAAAATGGCAACTTCACGGTCCGGCGATCACAGCCACGACATCACGCCACGACACCACGCCACGACATCACGCCACGATATCACGCCACGACATCACGCCACGACACCACGCCACGACATCACGCCACGACATCACGCCACGACATCACGCCACGACATCACGCCACGACATCATGCCACGACACCACGCCACGACATCACGCCACGACATCACGCCACGACATCACGCCACGACATCACGCCACGACATCACGCCACGACATCACGCCACGACATCACGCCACGACATCACGCCACGACATCACGCCACGACATCACGCCACGACATCACGCCTCGACATCACGCCACGACATCACGCCTCGACATCACGCCACGACATCACGCCACGACACCACGCCACGACACCACGCCACGACACCACGCCACGACATCACGCCACGACATCACGCCACGACATCACGCCACGACACCACGCCACGATATCACGCCACGACATCACGCCACGACATCACGCCACGACACCACGCCACGATATCACGCCACGACATCACGCCGTAGAATGTTATACTCAGCCTTAAAATCCTACTCGTATTTAGTAGTGCTCGATAGAATCTTTATGAACAATAAACAATTGAGATCAATCTAAAGAACATATTTTAATTAAACATCCGTCGACATTGAAAATTAAACCTTTTAAGGGGTGTGTCTCTTAGAGATGTCAGTGATTGACGAGTTTCAAAGAATAAACTTTACTCTATAGCCTCTACAACATAATATGTTATGTACTCATTAACATTCACACATAATTCTTTACCACGGCAAGGTACTATAATACTAGCCCACAGTGGCTAACAACGCCACAATGAACTGCTTGAAAGCTCGCGCAGGAATGTAATATAATACTAGCCCACAGTGGCTAACAACGCCACAATGAACTGCTTGAAAGCTCGCATTGTAGTGTAATAGAATACTAGCCCACAGTGGCTAACAACGCCACAATGAACTGCATGAAATATCGCGTTGTAGTGTAATAGTATACTAGCCCACAGTGGCTAACAACGCCACAATGAACTGCTTGAAAGCTCGCGTTGTAGTGTAATAGAATACTAGCCCGCAGTGGCTAACAACGCCACAATGAACTGCTTGAAAGCTCGCGTTGTAGTGTAATAGAATACTAGCCCACAGTGGCTAACAACGCCACAATGAACTGCTTGAAAGCTCGCGTTGTAATGTAATAGAATACTAGCCCACAGTGGCTAACAACGCCACAATGAACTGCTTGAAAGCTCGCGTTGTAGTGTAATAGAATACTAGCCCACAGTGGCTAACAACGCCACAATGAACTGCATGAAATATCGCGTTGTAGTGTAATAGAATACTAGCCCACAGTGGCTAACAACGCCACAATGAACTGCTTGAAAGCTCGCGTTGTAGTGTAATAGAATACTAGCCCACAGTGGCTAACAACGCCACAATGAACTGCTTGAAAGCACGCGTTGTAGTATAATAGAATACTAGCCCACAGTGGCTAACGTACGCCACAATGAACTGCGTGAAAGCTCGCGCAGGAATGTAATAGAATACTAGCCCACAGTGGCTAACAACGCCACAATGAACTGCTTGAAAGCTCGCGTTGTAGTGTAATAGAATACTAGCCCACAGTGGCTAACGTACGCCACAATGAACTGCTTGAAAGCTTGCGTTGTAGTGTAATAGAATACTAGCCCACAGTGGCTAACGTACGCCACAATGAACTGCGTGAAAGCTCGCGCAGGAATGTAATAGAATACTAGCCCACAGTGGCTAACAAGGCCACAATGAACTGCTTGAAAGCTCGCGTTGTAGTGTAATAGAATAATAGCCCACAGTGGCTAACGTACGCCACAATGAACTGCGTGAAAGCTCGCGTTGTAGTGTAATAGAATACTAGCCCACAGTGGCTAACGTACGCCACAATGAACTGCATGAAAGCTCGCGTTGTAGTGTAATAGAATACTAGCCCGCAGTGGCTAACAACGCCACAATGAACTGCTTGAAAGCTCGCGTTGTAGTGTAATAGAATACTAGTCCACAGTGGCTAACGTACGCCACAATGAACTGCGTGAAAGCTCGCGCAGGAATGTAATAGAATACTAGCCCACAGTGGCTAACAACGCCACAATGAACTGCTTGAAAGCTCGCGTTGTAGTGTAATAGAATACTAGCCCACAGTGGCTAACGTCCGCCACAATGAACTGCGTGAAAGCTCGCGTTGTAGTGTAATAGAATACTAGCCCACAGTGGCTAACGTACGCCACAATGAACTGCATGAAAGCTCGCGTTGTAGTGTAATAGAATACTAGCCCACAGTGGCTAACAACGCCACAATGAACTGCTTGAAAGCTCGCGTTGTAGTGTAATAGAATACTAGTCCATAGTGGCTAACATACGCCACAATTGACACGTTTCACTGGAATAATAAAAAAGCTGGGATACATAATGCGATATTGTGCAAATGTAACATCCTGCCATAATGATATGCGAAATAGTTTCACTAGACATGTATATTATATACGTGTGTAATGGCTATGAACTAAACATGTGGATGCCATAACGATGCTTGCAACTAAGAGTATGATATATGTTGTAAAAATTGTGCAAGGAATTGTATGATAACATATGTCATGCAAACAGATGTTCAAAACCTGACATATTGGCTGTACAACCGCAGTGCAAACAACATTACAGAAACTGGCATCAAGATTGTGCCACGAACGGAAAAAGAGCCGATGCCATGGTTTCGCAAGGACGAGATACGTTTGATGTCATAGTTTTGTCACGACGCCTCGAGATTGTGCAACTAACAATATTATAGCTTATGTGCCACTCGAAGTGCTGTATGATTGTGGTCCAGCTGCAGGATATAAAGTAATTTTCCTGCAGTGGTTATTCACCCATTTTGATGATCTCCCGATGAGTGAAATGTTCGCTAAGAGAACTCGTAATTGTGATTGATGAGTTCCGTGACGACGTGAAACTAGTAGGATGAAGAATCTTTGAAAGATGGCGTTATCATATCGAACCAGACAATGTATGTATATCGGACACCAGCACGCATAATACACACATGCACACTTGCGCGTCTATGCATGTATGCAACCGCAGGAAAAAACACGCACGAACGTGCACGCACAAACGGAAACCAGCGTATATGTTCGCAACTGTGCGACGGATGTAGAATTTACCCTTACGTTTTGGAGGCGCGTATTTCAGCCCACACACAAACGCACGCGCACGCGCGCACGCGCGCACGAATGCGCACACACCCGCACATTTTGCGAAAGTCCATTTATGGTATTATTCGTAACTTCTTTCAGTGCGAACATTGGCAGTTTGTGAGTGTGCGCGTGTGGGCGTGTGCGCGTGTGCGCAAAATGTTGGGTAAAGCCCTTGCCTCTCTCCACACATGCACTCGTATATGTGCTAATGAACAGCGATGCAAACCGGTCACATAGACGTACTGATTGCGAACCGTATCAAAACACTTACCAAGTAAGTCACCATTGCTTGATGCAGACTGCGCCGATCCACTGGAAAAGGACGACACCCATAGAAGTCCAACGACGCACACATACTGCAATATATCAGCTTTCACATGAGACATTTCTGTTGTCGTGGGCATCTTTCTGTGGTGTTTACGTCGTGGTGTTTGCGAAGGTCCAACGAATTGTTGCAAATCCAATATACTCTGCTTCAATATTCGTTCTTACAATACACAATAATCTCGCCACCAGATTTGTATCCGCTGATCCGATGCGCGTTGTTTTGTTATAACATCACGGGAAATGTCATTCACTGCGGAGCAGCAATTGTGGAAACACAATGTGTTCAACATCAATACATGTCCGTGGCATCTGCGGCGATGACAGATACCTGTTGCAGTCGATGTCGTGCCTGTTGACGTTGATCTACCTACTCGTTGTTGTACTGACGTCGGACGTACGAAGGTCTGCACACACCTTGACTACTGAGTTCACGTGGATGGTGTACAGATAGCTTAAGCTATTACTAAACAGGTTATGCCATTCCCAGTAGGCCTACACAATTCGCGTATTACTCGGTGACATTCATCAATATTATACTCTATCACAGAAACTGGTGTCAGCGCCAAATCGTAGATGCAGCCAAACCGTGGATGCAGCGTTCGCACTGTGATAACCTGTCGTCTAACTCAGCCGTTGTCTGGCGTCTCTTGTCATAACTCGGCGACCGCTCACACCTTCTGGTTCTCGCTACGCCAATAGACACCTCTGCACGTCCTAGCTGCATGGGCGCAGCCTGCACGAACGCTCGACCCGCGATGCGCAACACCTCGTACGTCTGCGCGATGTCATTGATTTTTAAAACGCCATAAACGCGCGAACATCTGCCGCGAGGAAGACTGACGCGCGCGTTGATACGTATCGACACACGTAATGCGTTGTCGTCCTTCCAGGCGGGAAATCACTGTAGGCAGCCAACTCGCATGGAACGACAAAAGTAATGTATTGTCATCCTTCCGTGGGGGGCTTACGCTTGCACCTAAACAATCTATAGAGGAGTGTTATGACCAAGAGAAACAACATTGTCTAAATGTGTGCTAACACATATTCAATATTAACAACTAAAGAATGGCATTTATTTAATAAAAGACTAAAACTCTATACACATCGGTATATTCATGTGTTCCACGTATCAATATATTATTCAATACCCATTCAACACATAGAACCCGCACATACGTATCATTATAATATATGTATATGTATATATATATATATACATATATATATATATATATATATATATATATATATATATATATACACACACACATATATATATATATATATATATATATATATATATACACATATAAATATGTATATATATATATATATATATATATATATATATATATATATATATATATATATATATATATATATATATATATATATATATATATATATATATATATATATATATATATATATATATATATATATATATATGTATATACACACACACACACACACACACACACACACACACACACACACACACACACACACACACACACACACACACACACACACACACACACACACACACACACACACACACACACACACACACACGCATGCACACACTCGCGCGGACGCGCATCTAAAACCGAAATATCTATAACAATTTCCCAGTTTGTTAGACAAACATGCTTTATGTCGTATCACATGACAGTCTCTGTCAAACACTACTCGTCGGCAACGTGTGTTTAAACGTCGTGTCACTTTAACGCGCGACGGTATGGCCTAGTTAGGTTACACATCATATGGTCGTCAGTAGCCTGTCAGAGATGTTGGCGAGTGGTGAACACACATCATACAGGTAGAACCTGCTATATCACATATAGTGCGGCAACAATATCGCAGACGTCTGTAGGCAAAACCATCACATGACGCAAACTAGCTGTGATCACTAGCTGCATTCATACATACAGAACTGAAATCGGTTTAGTTAAACCGTTTAAGTTAAAACGGTTTAGTTTGTCAATTGTGAGCGTTCACATATGCCATAGCTAAACCGTTTTAAGGAGGAAGTGACCGACGATGTTGCTGCTAGGCGTTTCACGCAGAAGACGTCCTGCCCGAACTCGAGAACACATTACGCGAACATCCTAGAGGATTCTAGACGAGGGTGACAGGCATGTGAACGCCATGTCTTTTTCTTTTTATATCGATGATATTTTGTACCAACAGCCATTCTTATTTGTCCCTTTTTTGCACCTCACATCTTTGGTGGAATCACATTGTAAATGTGACATTCCGGGATCAAGACTGGGTCGACAATTTCAGAATTCGGAAGGAAACCTTCCAGTATTTGGTGCAAGAGATGAGGCACCACATTGCGCGCGTTGACACGTATATGAGAAGGTACTAATTATAACCATTACACTACCATGAAAAAGCTGATTGCAGTTACAATAAATTACAAGGCGTTGATTACGATATTATAATTATATTTGTTTATCTCAATTATATTTATAGACAAATCGTGACATATTATTGGTGCATTTAATTATGTTATAATTTATGTGATTTAAAAAAATCATATATATATATATATATATATATATAATTATACATAATTATATAAGGTGTATGCTGATAGGCTAATTAAATATGTTCATGAGGACTTTAATTTAATATGGGTTTGAAGAATTCATCACATATTGCTACCCATCAATAATTATAAATATATATATATATATATATATATATATATATATATATATATATATATATATATATATATATATATATATATATATATATATATATATATATATATTATAATATATATATATATTGTGTGTCTTCAAGTAAACTTTTATTTTCAGATGCATACCGGTTGAAGTTCGATTGGCGGTGCACTCTGGGTGCTAGCTACTGGCTAGGGGTATCGAAGTGTTGACCTAGTTGGAAGCACGAATTCAGCTCGTTGCGAGATGTTCAAGGATACATGCGATGTCATTGTCAGCGTTCTTCTCCCCAAGTACATCAAGATGCCAAGCAACGAGCGTTTAGATGCAATCATCGATGGATTCGAAACTAAGCTTGGGTTTCCCAACTGCATAGGGGCGTTCGATGGCACCCACATACCCGTCATTGCGCCACAACTTCACCACACCGACTATCGTAATCGGAAGGGGTACTATTCAATCGTGGCCAAAGTGGTGTGTGACCACGAATACCAGGTGCTGAACGTTGCCGCCGGTTGGCCAGGTAGGGTCCACGATGTCCGAGTTCTAGCCAACTCGTCAACGCTGTTCCCACATCGACCAAGACGCATCGGCGACACAGACGTGCCAGTCGTTCTGCTAGGAGATCCAGCGTATCCTCTGCGTCCATGGCTGATGAAGCCATTTTCAGACACCGGTAGATTTGCCAGAAAGGGAAGCAACTTCAACCACCGACATTCACGTGCGAGAATTGTCATCGACAACACGTTTAGCCGTTGCAAAGCTAGGTGGAGTATTCTTCATCGACAGACAGATATTGGAAAACGTCACCACTGTGACTCTGGCGTCCTTCACATTAAACAATATTTGTGAAGCGCACAAGGAGGAATTTAATGCAGATTGGTCACACGTCCAACCTCATGATGCGGACAATTCAGGAAATGGAACAGGCATACGCCAGTCATTGGTGGACCATTTCAGTGCGTAATATGTCCTGTTCAAATGTGAAACAAATTAATCATCCCTACGATAACGCCAGTTCTTATAAAAAGCATTCAACTGCAGATAACAGTTATGCTTTTTTTTAGCAAACTGAAACTACAACAAAACGTACTGTGGTAATCAATTCAACTTCTGATTCGTAATAATCATTAATGAAATGTAACGAGTCAACGTACTGAAAAAACGCCATGAATCAACTACACGATACTGTGAAATTGCTATGCATGACTGCACGCTTCACTAATAATCACTGTAGAAACTGCTATTTCGACTGCTGTGTGTGTTCGCGAGACAACGTGTGTTCGCGGCGTTCCTCATGTGTTCATCATCTGGGACGGAGTGTTTGGATATCGTTGATTTTGTATGTACTGATAACCGTGATTCATCATCAGCAACAATTGCATCATTCCTTCTTCGTGTTTTCGATCTGCCTCCCTGATGGCCATCTCCCTCTCTAGTCGCCTTTCATCCATGTTCATCACGATGTCCAGGCGCTTTTCCTCCGGCATCAACGAGCTTATGCAGTTACATATTGATCTGTTATTGTCCTTGGTGAGTTTATTTAGATGGGCCTGTCATATTTTACAATGGTGCAATGTACGTGTATTGATGTGAATGATAAATTGCACGTTAGTTAGTTATGCCTATAAACAGGCCCGCGTGAATTTATGTGAACTTTTATATAATTATATATCTGTGTACACAACGAATATTTCATACACTTATGTATATTAAATTTACATTTGTAAAAAAAATATTTCGAAGGCCCATTGCACATGAAAAAGCTAAATGGGAAATGCCGTCTTGAAACAAAGTCCATTGTTATTATCCATAGAAACGTTTATTGGTTCAATTTCTAATTTATACTTGAACCCACTGTATTTGTTTAGTCGAATTTATAACGAAAACAGAACAAACACTACCAGTTTGTTTTCGATTATTGATGCGAGTCACAGCTGCTGTTGTTGGCGTGACTGGAGTGGCTGGTCGTGTGGGTGTTGTTGTTGTTGGCGTGACTGCAGTGGCTGACCGTGTGGGTGTTGGTGTTGTTGGTGTGAATGGAGTGGCTGGCCGTGTGGGTGTTGGTGTTGTTGGGGTGACTGGAGTGGCTGGCCGTGTGGGTGTTGCTGTTGTTGGCGTGACTGGAGTGGCTGGCCGTGTGGGTGTTGCTGTTGTTGGCGTGACTGGAGTGGCTGGTCGTGTGGGTGTTGTTGTTGTTGGCGTGACTGCAGTGGCTGACCGTGTGGGTGTTGGTGTTGTTGGTGTGAATGGAGTGGCTGGCCGTGTGGGTGTTGGTGTTGTTGGGGTGACTGGAGTGGCTGGCCGTGTGGGTGTTGCTGTTGTTGGCGTGACTGGAGTGGCTGGCCGTGTGGGTGTTGCTGTTGTTGGTGTGACAGGAGTGACTGACCGTGTGGGTGTTGGTGTTGTTGGGGTGACTGGAGTGGCTGGCCGTGTGGGGGTTGGTGTTGTTGGGGTGACTGGAGTGGCTGGCCGTGTGGGTGTTGGTGTTGTTGGGGTGACTGGAGTGGCTGGCCGTGTGTTGATGTTGTTGGTGTGACAGGAGTGACTGGCCGTGTGGATGTTGGTGTTGTTGGGTGACTGGAGTGGCTGGCCGTGTGGGTGTTGGTGTTGTTGGGGTGAATGGAGTGGCTGGCCGTGTGGGTGTTGGTGTTGTTGGGGTGACTGGAGAGGCTGGCCGTGTGGGTGTTGGTGTTGTTGGCGTGACTGGAGTGACTGGCCGTGTGGGTGTTGCTGTTGTTGGTGTGACAGGAGTGACTGGCCGTGTGGGTGTTGGTGTTGTTGGGGTGACTGGAGTGGCTGGCCGTGTGGGTGTTGGTGTTGTTAGGGTGACTGGAGTGGCTGGCCGTGTGGGTGTTGCTGTTGTTGGTGTGAATGGAGTGGCTGGCCGTGTGGGTGTTGCTGTTGTTGGGGTGACTGGAGTGGCTGGCCGTGTGGGTGTTGCTGTTGTTGGCGTGACAGGAGTGACTGGCCGTGTGGGTGTTGGTGTTGTTGGGGTGACTGGAGTGACTGGCCGTGTGGGTGTTGGTGTTGTTGGGGTGACTGGAGTGGCTGGCCGTATGGGTGTTGCTGTTGTTGGTGTGACTGGCCGTGTGGGTGTTGGTGTTGTTGGGGTCACTGGAGTGACTGGCCGTGTGGGTGTTGGTGTTGTTGGGGTGACTAGAGTGGCTGGTCGTGTGGGTGTTGTTGTTGTTGGCGTCACTGCAGTGGCTGGCCGTGTGGGTGTTGCTGTTGTTGGCGTGACAGGAGTGACTGGCCGTGTGGGTGTTGGTGTTGTTGGGGTGACTGGAGTGACTGGCCGTGTGGGTGTTGGTGTTGTTGGGGTGACTGGAGTGGCTGGTCGTGTGGGTGTTGTTGTTGTTGGCGTGACTGCAGTGGCTGATCGTGTGGATGTTGCTGTTGTTGGCGTGACTGGAGTGGCTGGCCGTGTGGGTATTGTGGTTGTTGGCGTGACTGGAGTGGCTGGTCGTGTATGTGTTGCTGTTGTTAGCGTGACTGGAGTGGCTTGTCGTGTATGTGTTGTAGACGTGACTGGAGTGACTGGTCGTGTATGTGTTGTTGTTGTTGTTGGCGTGACTGGAGTGGCTGGTCGTGTATGGGTTGTTGTTGTTGTTGGCGTGACTAGAGTGGCTGGTCGTGTATGTGTTGCTGTTGTTGGCGTGACTGGAGTGGCTGGTCGTGTATGTGTTGCTGTTGTTGGTGTGACTGGAGTGGCTGGTCGTGTATGTGTTGTGGTTGTTGGCGTGACTGGAGCGGCTGGTCGTGTATGTGTTGTTGTTGGCGTGACTGGAGTGGCTGGTCGTGTATGTGTTGTTGTTGTTGGCGTGACTGGAGTGGCTAGTCGTGTATATGTTGCTGTTGTTTGCGTGACTGGAGTGGCTAGTCGTGTATGTGTTGTTGTTGTTGTTGGCGTGACTGGAGTGGCTGGTCGTGTATGTGTTGTTGTTGTTGTTGTTGTTGGCGTGACTGGAGTGTCTGGTCGTGTATATGTTGTTGTTGTTGGGGGTGACTGGAGTGGCTGGTCGTGTATGTGTTGTTGTTGTTGGCGTGACTGGAGTGGCTGGTCGTGTATATGTTGTTGTTGTTGGCGTGACTGGAGTGGCTGGTGGTGTATGTGTTGTTGTTGTTGGCATGACTGGAGTGGCTGGTCGTGTATGTGTTGTTGTTGTTGGCATGACTGGAGTGGCTGGTCGTGTATGTGTTGTTGTTGTTGGCGTGACTGGAGTGGCTGGTCGTGTATTTGTTGTTGTTGTTGGCGTGACTGGAGTGGCTGGTCGTGTATTTGTTGTTGTTGTTGGCGTGACTGGAGTGGCTGGTCGTGTATGTTGCTGCCCGGTAAGCCCCAGGTTGACCGTCTGCAGCAGCTATAGAACGATCAGACTAGGAGCAAAGGAGATCGACAGGCTCGTGTCATGCGCAGTAGATGTTTACATGTTAAGCTCCGCCTACCGCATGTTATTAATGTGTAATGTGTTGTATTGATACGTGGTTATACATTGAGTTATTGATAACTAGAGAAACAAACTGTCGCAATCGTCATCATTTCCAGGATCCGTGTGATTAATTTTCGTAAGTTGAACTTGTCAAAATATAACCCATATTGAAAGACCATCATATTCTTTGCGATATATAGTATCTAAGTTTAACCAAAATAGCTTAGAACATTTGTCATACGCGATGCCACAAAGCCACAATAACACAAGGAGCTAAATAAGTGCATTCGCATTCAACAGATAATTTATTTCAATCATGTTTTCTTAATATTATATTGAATTCGTTGCATGTTTTCAACCTTTGCTTAGCGTTAGATATGTATGCAATAAGCATATAATTATTATGATTGCAAACATTCATCTAATTAAGTATAATATTAATTACTGTTTAGGTCAATGCAAAAATAACTATATGTTTAAGCATACAATTTGTAATTATAAAAATGTTAATATGAAATTCCTATTAAACTACCAAAATAGGACTATAATTATGCACTTACTGATTGTTGTCTTTGCATTTTTTTTAACTTTACTCCAGATTTTTTATTTTGGTGTGACAATATTCGGCTGTCCATTCTGTGACCCCCGACCCTGTGACCCCGACCCTGCCTCGGCGCCCTTGCTCAGCGCACGATTCAAACGATCAGAAATGTGCTGATATACCGAAACATTGTGGCCGACCCCTTCTACATTTCCCTGCACCCGATCATCCCCACACAAGTCCAGAAACTTTCTCACTTCGCCATCGTCCCAATTCTTGCGTCGCGGTCGTATTTCTTTAACTTTGACGCCTTTGTCTATGACGGTAGAAGAGAGCCAAGTGTGTGTTTACGTTGTAACAGGAAGCGACGAGGCGCGAGATCGAATGTGCATGTCTGTGACTTATTTAACCCGTTTTAGCGAATGCGCTTGCATTAACACTTGCACATTGAAACGTTTTAGCTAAAACAGTTTAACTAATCCACCTGCTGAAGCGGATTTGTTAAACAGTTTTAGCTAAAACGTTTTACTTAAAACGGTTTCGCGATAATTCGCGTTCAAACGTGTCTTTTCCGACAGAATTAGGTAAAACGTTTTAACTAAACCGTTTTAAGTGTAAGTGTGAATGCAGCTGATGATTCACTCGCCTATTATAACGATATGTTGACTCGACCAAGTATGCGGGTTCCCTGGCTTGGCAGGATACCGGAAACGTGCGATGGGGCGAGAAGTGTAATTAAAAATCTGTACAACAATCTCCATTGGCTAACTAACAGGAAGCTAGTTAGGATTTCCTATAATTAAAAGGCCCATTTCTTTCAGACCTTTTTGATCTAAAAGTTCATCTAAATTAAGTAAATATATTATACGTAATGATTTCAATATGTATTGCTCTTGCATATTTAGAGTTAGAAATTATGATTGACAGCGTCATCTAAAGAAATGCGTTATATTTTACCTGCAAAGGAGAACAATTACTGATATGTTTGTTATTTTATGTCACGCCCTATTGTGTATTTCCTACAATATTGAGACGAGCAATCGCAAGTATTCGATCTATAAAATGATATTGCACATTTTCGTACACATGACTCATACACACGTACGATAGTATGCACACACCTCACACACACACACGCACGCACGCACGCACGCACGCACGCACGCACGCACACACACACACAACTAAAATGCAAAATATATTATTTATGGTACGTAATTTCATTAAACACTTCTTTTTTTATGAAACAGTACAAACGTAAGTTGAAATTATAGCTGTTAGTCAATAGTGGGAGAAAGAAAGATTTGAAGTACGTGGTAGGCTACTGATGTCTCGGTAATATTCATACTGACGAACGTGGATTTTCTTGCCATGCAAAGATGTTAAGGACACATATGGCACCGGTTGGTTAACCGTCTGGATCAAAACCTAATGCTCGGACAGTGGACTTGTTCAAAATGTCATCATGCGTCCATAACTCGTATTTTAGGTCGATAACTAAGTTGGACTTCGTATGTCAAAATAATAGCCTCTCTGGCTGTCAGTTCCCATTCTCGCACCAGACACCACCCAGCGGCGCGAAATCTCGCGAGACTACGTGCGGAATAATAATCTAATTTGTAGTTGAGATTCCCGGCAACAGAACCAGACTAATTAAATGACCTGGATCTGTTGTGCTGATTCGCCGCGATGTAAAACAATGGAATGATAAAACAACGCTAATTAGGCATATTACTTCCTCGTCTCGTGTTTTCCTTTAGTCTAAATTTGCAGTATTTCGTCAAGCAGCCGCTCCGGGGTGGCCAGAACCAACCCTGTAGTACCAGTTTCTCCGTTTGGAGCGAGGTAAATATATAGGCGCTGATGACGTGCTCTACTCTGTGCTGCCCTGCACCGCATTCACATGCGTCGCTTTCTGAAAGTTCTTAATTATACGCACGCACGCACGCACGAACGCACGCACGCACGCACGCACGAACGCCCGCATTATTATTATTTCGATCGGATCCAGTAAAACATCTACAAACAGAGGGTCTACGACATTGGGGTATTCTAACTATTGTCAAGTACCCGATCTAACGATCAAAGTAAATTACTTCGATGATTTTGACAAAAGTACACCGTCTTTTGTTATACGCACTATGCGCGTTATCCTATCTATTTACTCTACACAACTGGCCACGCACGAGCCTGATTAGCTATAGGCTAAATGAATTGTGGATGAAGTTTTAACTTAACACTCTGCTGGCTTTACCAAAAGGACAATTATATTGCAAATTCCAGTAATATGCTTGAAGCATTTTCTGAGAATACGAATGTCATGAATTGTTTATACAACCTTCCTGACATCATCCGTCTTGTTCACTTCGAATTATATCACAATGTTCTCCCAAATGAAAATACGTAGACGGTCTTACTTCTAACATTACAATCTGGTTGTGTTCGACATTTCTCTCTGCTAGCTTCCACTATTCCACTAGCTTCCACAACAGTACCACGTGGCACTGTTGGAAGCGAATAACATCCAATAACACCATATGGGTGTTTCTTCATTACCCTCTGGTAAAGTCCAACAACACCACGTGACTCTAATATAATCTGATAGATCCTAATATAATTTGGTAGCATTCCAACAATACCATCTTGGAGCACCTTACCGTATACTAGTATTTGGCATTTTTATCTGGTAGCTTCCAACCATTGCCATACGTTAGCTTCTACCGTGATCACCTAGTAGCTTCCAACATTATTCAAACATTATCGCCTGATACATTCCAACTTTTTTACAACCTGGTACATTCCATCGTTACCACTGGATAGATGCGAACAATACCATCTAAAAGATTCCGCATTACCAACTGATATTTACATCTGATTGCTCCAAAATTTGCTTTATTTTACTTTTATTTTGCTTTTTGCAATATTATGTGATAATTGCACACACTTCACAAATGGTACTGCGAAGATCTACATGTAATTAAGACATACAATGTGTGCTCCTGTTTTCTGTCGTTGCAGCTTAATCGCCAGCTTCATGAATTTACACTGTACCAATCTTCGTATGAAGATTCTCTTACGTATTTCCAACAGCTATGCAAGCGTGAAAGGGTACCTTATCACTCTTGGCAAAACTTATCCATGCGAAAGTTTTATACATCTTTATTTCATTTGGTAAACTTCTAATTTCAATTACATACAATGTTGAATAAACTGTTGTACTGAATGAAATGTTACCAGAAACACGATAGTCGTTCAAGTGCACAAATGCTATGGGCAACAAGACGTAAACAACAGCCAACCATTCCGTTGGCTGTTGGCCGTTTTGAATTTATAATCAGGTTGTGGTAGTGACTGTTGGGTAGTATGGTGAGTGGCGCCACTGTTGGGTAGTATGGTGATTGGCGCCACTGTTGGGTAGTATGGTAAGTGGGGCCACTGTTGGGTAGTATGGTGAGTGGGGCCACTGTTGGGTAGTATGGTGAGTGGGGCCACTGTTGGGTAGTATGGTAAGTGGGGCCACTGTTGGGTAGTATGGTGAGTGGGGCCACTGTTGGGTAGCATGGAGAGTGGGGCCACTGTTGGATAGTATGGAGAGTGGGGCCACTGTTGGGTAGTATGGTGAGTGGGGTCACTGTTGGGTAGTATGGTGAGTGGCACCACTGTTGGGTAGTATGGTGAGTGGGGCCACTGTTGGGTAGCATGGAGAGTGGGGTCACTGTTGGGTAGTATGGTGAGTGGGGCCACTGTTGGGTAGCATGGAGAGTGGGGCCACTGTTGGATAGTATGGAGAGTGGGGCCACTGTTGGGTAGTATGGTGAGTGGCACCACTGTTGGGTAGTATGGTGAGTGGGGTCACTGTTGGGTAGTATGGTGAGTTGCACCACTTTGGAGGGTAGTATGGTGAGTGGCGCCACTGTTGTGTAGTATGGTGAGTGGCGCCACTGTTGGGTAGTGTGACGTATTTCGTTTCGCGAAATCTTCGTATCACGATGAAATCAACAGTGCGCGAAACATTTAGATGAGATGTGATTGGCTGGAATAACCCGTGCTTCGATAAACAACTTTCAATAATTACCATTGTGACGTCACACTGTGTGAGACGCAAAGTTGTATGTTTATTCTGTCTCCGTTCAGCTTGACCGTCGGTTTGTTGGAGAAATACAAGACAATGTCTGTTGCCTCCATTCGCCGGAAAGCGATATGTCAGGGCGTTTCTTCTTACATTCTATGTCTTCTCATCAGTAGCGTGTGAGTACAACGTTTGTTACATGCTAACTTATTGATTTACTTATTTACTTACTTACTTAATTAGTTAGTTGGACAAAAGCGTGAGCTCCAGTTGCCGTGGTACCACAGCAGAGCCGTTTACACCGATTATTTCTAGAATGGTTACGCCGTAGAAATATGATTTTACGCATTTTACTGGCGGTCGTCTGCACATGCGCGAGTAGTACTGCATTCCGGGTAATGGACTAATAATTTGGTAATTGAAATACGACTACCACTGTTTTAATTATAAAACTTACGATAAACTTTTAAAATAGCATAAATGTTGTTGGGTTTCACAAACTTTGAAGATAAACACGAATATGTGTATGACCAGTACTAAAAACGACACTGCTTCTTTATTTGCAGCCATAACCTTTGTTTGTGATGACTGATTCAATACGTCATGGTATGCTCGAAGAACGATTTTCACATTATTCGTGGTATCAGTGCTTTGAAATGTCCAGACATGTTTCATTGTTTCCTTCAGCTGATCCTTTTCCCCCCGTTAACTTTCCGGTTTCGTGATAACGTTTCTGTAAAAAACAAACAGTTGTTTTTATCTATGCTGCTCATATTTGTTATCCCTCCAAGTGGTGTAGTCTCCCTTAGGTAACGAGACCTCCCGATAATGACTTGTCAGTCGACCCGGCGGTGCCATTACTGCCTTACAGCGACTCTGTAATGCGCACTCTTGTAATCTAATTCACCATTTTGGTATGTATTAAAATACGGTCAATACGCCCATTGTGTTCCACTCATCATGAGCTTTAACATGGCGCAGTCGGCAAAAGACCACGAACTAGAAATAAGACTTTAAACGGTCGGTTTGTCTATAAACATTAGCGGCAAAATGGAAAGAAAATCACGCGCTACAAGTAGACCCGGTGCCGCGGAGCTTCCTAAAGACCCGCAAGAGCGCGCAACAAGCGTTGTCATTAACCAATATTCGCGCTGTGGCGCCACTGGTTTATTATTTTCTTGTGAAAGCACGAAAAACGCGATAATAAACGCGAACAGCAGGAACGGGAGCGCGCAAGCGATGAAAGCCAAGAACTATAAATGTGTCTCCTCTGCGAGACCCTTGACAGACGTGTCCGCAATAATTCACCACCACGCGAACACAGCAACAGTGCCAATGACGAGTCAAAGACTTCACGCACTGAGACCTACGTCCAACGTACTTCTGTCGGCCCACACGTTACAACTAGACCACCTGAGCCAATGGCAGCAGATATAACATTACGAGAACTAGCAGCATGGAGGCGATCACGGGAAGATTTCGTAGAGCTAGAACAGCTCGACCATCTCCCCGCACGACAACAGGGAGCCATGTTACGCGCCATCGGTATAGACAATTATGACGATATAACCGACGCTGCGATCGTAGTCCGAATCCAGGAACATATTCGAACCAAACGAAATGTTACACTGAACAGGGTAGCACTAGAAGAACGCCAGCAAGAGGAATACATTATTTCGATCAATTTTACATTGCTTTACGAGAGATTGCCAACAACGCAGATCTTTGCCAGCTTTGCATAGACAGTCGTCTTACCATGCGAGTTATGTCTGGAATTCGTGATCCAGAAACAAGACGATAGTTGTTAACATACACGCCTCCCCTTTCTCTGCAAACAACATTTGATGTCTGCTGGAGTGATAAATCGGCAAGGAATGAGGAAACTGTACTTGCGAACAATGTACGAAGATAGAAACAATTGGCAAGAAAACATGGCAATGTGGCAAAGCTAATACCACCAATTAAAACACAACCACACATGCGGCTATTGTGGCAAATCCACTCATAAAACGCATGATGAATGTCCTGCACGGCGCTGTGAATGTTCAGTATACAAAAAATGGGTCATTGGACTATGTCAGACCACGAACACTCGTGACGCTTTCAGAAATATTAAGGTGATGCCAGTGTCAGCCAAAGTGCAAGATCTAACACACTGCCTGATGCTACAGATATAAACAAGACCTAACACACTGCCTGATGCTACAGATATAAACAAGACCTAACACACTGCCTGATGCTACAGATATAAACAAGATCTAACACACTGCCTGATGCTACAGATATAAACAAGATCTAACACACTGCCTGATGCTACAGATATAAACAAGATCTAACACACTGCCTGATGCTACAGATATAAACAAGATCTAACACACTGCCTGATGCTACAGATATAAACAAGATCTAACACACTGCCTGATGCTACATATATAAACAAGATCTAACACACTGCCTGATGCTACATATATAAACAAGATCTAACACACTGCCTGATGCTACATATATAAACAAGATCTAACACACTGCCTGATGCTACAGATATAAACAAGATCTAACACACTGCCTGATGCTACATATATAAAAAAGATCTAACACACTGCCTGATGCTACATATATAAACAAGATCTAACACACTGCCTGATGCTACAGATATAAACAAATTCTACAATCGACAACAAGGACTTTACATCCGGGTGCACAGAGCTTCTGACAACCACCCGGGAGAGATCATCATCTCCGAAGATGACATGACACGCCAGTTCAAAAGAACCAGCATAAGGAAAACACCCGGGCCTGACAACATGTCAGGCCACTTTTTCTGTACCTGTGCCAAGAAATTGGCGCCTATGTTCTCACAACTGTTGGAGGAGTCTGTAGACACCGGTATCATTCCCAACCTCTGGAAAACCAGCACTGTCATTCCTGTCCCTAAAATCCCCTCCCCTCAGGAACCCAACCCCTACAGGCCCGTTGCTCTCACTTCCCTTCCCATGAAAGCCCTGGAGAGGTTAGTCCTCACCAACCTCTCTCCACACATTCAGGAGAAACTGGGTCCCATGCGGTTCGCCTACAAGCGTGTGCGTAGCACTGATGGTGCTGTGGCAACCCTGATACACAATGTCACCAAACATCTAGAGAAGGCAGGCAACTACATCCGCATCCTCTTCATTGATTTAGTTCTTCTCCGCATCTGCAAAACTGCTTCCAAGATCATAGGCTTTCCCGTACTGCCTGAATCTCAGCTGACTGAATGCGCGATGGCCAGAAAAGCACATGCAGTTGCCAATTATTATTCTTATTACCCAACTTATAACAAGTTAATAATAATGTATGTGATCGCATGTTTTAAATTGCACTAATAATTATGTATGTAAAGGCAGTGTGATTATATTGTATGGACAACTTTCATGTATGTATTACTGTTATTACTTGTATTAACTCATTTCATGTATATATTACTTTTATTAACCATGTTTACCTAATATTTTATCCTGTTTACATATGATGCTCAGCAAGCAGAAGACAATTATCCAATGTTTTATTGGACAATAAATTCGTATCGTATCTTATCGTACGTGTTGCCATCTAAACAAACCACCTGGTAAAAACAAACACCGTCGTGCTTCAAACATCAAGGTAGATGTTCACCATAATGCTGATCACAACAGCACAGGAAACCAGATACAGAGGCCGAAGTCACTGTTGCAGGGCTTGATATCCTAAAACAAATAGGATTAGACCTTGGAAACACATGTCGCCCTTCTGAAGACACAATCATTGCTGCTAATGGTACATTATTCGAATGCGTTGGAACAGTGGATATGCACATTCATGCAGCAGACAAATCTATGAAAGAGACGGTTCTTATCTCCGAAAAGCAAAAAGAATGGCTTGGTATGTTTGCTGAGACTTGTGAATCTTGCCGAACGATTACTCCAAACCAATTCGTGCCACAACACGATCAAATGTAACAAAATCGCCAAGAAAGGATGCTACAGAGCACGTCCGGCAGGCGAACACGCAAGCGTAATGCCTTACTTGAGGAATTCAAAGACATGTTCGACACAAGCAACCAACTGAAGACGATGTTGGGTGAACTAATGAAAATCCATTTGAACGAAAACGTTGAGACTTTTGCAATATGTGCCACTCGCTCCAATCCTTTTGTACGGCGTGGCGAAGTCAAAGCAAATCTCGACCAAATGACAAGCAAGACAATGTCAAGCCATTTGGAGACGTTCCCACTAGATGGTGTCATCCGCTTGTGGTAGTACCAAAACCACGAGTTGCATACGTCTTTGCGTGGACCTCACACATCTCAACAAATTCATCCGTCGACCAATTCATCATATGAAGTCACCGAAACAGGTTGTCTTCAACATCAAATCTGGGTCAGAATACTTCACGACACTTGACGCAAAACAAGGATATTGGCAAATACCCCTCGCGCCTGAATGTCAAGACCTCACGACTTTATTGACCCCATGGGGACGCTATCTCTTGTTGAGAAGCCCCATGGGACTATTCTCGACCGGTAATGAATATTACAGACGCGGCGACATAGCCATCGCCGGTTTAAGCAACGTCGAAAAGGTCACGGATGACGTCATTGTGCACGACGAAAACTTTGAGCAGCACGTTGAAAAGGTTCTCTCACTATTGCTCCATTGTAGAGAGCACAGCATTACACCGAACTCCGACAAGTTAAATTTCGCGGAGAATGAGGTGAATTACGTTGGCTTCAAGATCAAGGCAGAAGGCGTCAACACAGATCTAGAGAAGCTGAAAGCAATTGCCGAATTTCTTACACCGCTTGGCAGAATTATAATCTTTTATGGGCCTTAGAATGAATTAGCTTGGTGACATGACGACGGAGTTCAGCATAACTGTTGATCCATTGCGTGAGCTACTGAAGAGCAAGAACACGTTCCGATGGACCGAAGCACACACCACGACCTTTCAAGTTACCAAGAAAGCGCCTACACTAGCACACTTCGACACACCAAAGCCAACGGCGCTACACACAGATGCATCGCGACGCACAGGTCTTGGCTATGGTCTCTTGCAACAACATGCGGGTAAATGGCGACTCATCCAGTGCCGATTTTGGAACCGTTTTGGAACACCAGAAACGAGCTGTCTGTAGACGACGGGATAGTCCTATATGGACCTCGCATTATCGTGCCCAAGTCAGCTCGACGTGAAGTCCTAGCGCGTCTCCACGACTATCACCAAAGAACTGATAGAACGAAACGCAGTCTAGGGAAAACTATCTTCATGACGATAACAATGTTGAACCTAAGGTAGCTACACAGGTCACACTGAAAGAAATGACATCCAGTCGCCGTGTCGCAACGAACCGCGACGTAGTAAGCGTCAACGAGTACCTCCTACTAAGCTTCGACTCTAAGTCATCCGATGCTTTCTCAGCCTAAAAAAGAGGAGGGAATTGGTGTGGTCTCCCTTAAGTAACGAGACCTCCCGGCAATGACTTAGGTAACGAGACCTCCCAGCAATGACATAGGTAACGAGACCTCCCGGCAATGACTTAGGTAACGAGACCTTCCGGCAATGACTTAAGTAACGAGACCTCCCGGCAATGACTTAGGTAACGATACCTCCCGGCAATGACTTAGGTAACGAGACCTCCCGGCAATGACTTAGGTAACGAGACCTCCCGGCAATGACTTAGGTAACGAGACCTCCCGGCAATGACTTAGGTAACGAGACCTCCCGGCAATGACTTAAGTAACGAGACCTCCCGGCAATGACTTAAGTAATGAGACCTCCCGGCAATGACTTAGGTAACGAGACCTCCCGGCAATGACTTAAGTAACGAGACCTCCCGGCAATGACTTGTCAGTCGACACGGCTGAGCCATTATCGACTTACAGCGACTGTATTAAAGCACGTTCAATACAACCAGTGTGTTACACTCATCATGAGCTTTAACACAAAAATAAGATATGTCTACGTGTACTTAGTTGGGCTTTATTCGCACTTATATTAATTATGTGTGGCATTAAAATAAAAAATATGATAATAATTTGTTCATGATTTTGTGTGAAACATGAACAGCAATAATAGCATAGTCTTAGTTGAACACTACCTTGGTCATAAACATTATTAGTATAGTATAAACATTGGAGTTACTTATTAAATCTAGAATTATGAAAATGAAACAACAAAGCTTAGTACTGTTCGTAGCATCACACAGTGCTGTATATTTAAACACATGAACACTTAACACATGGACACAAATGGACACATCACCGACAATCGTTGAATTGGTCGCTCTACCCGTGATTTTATAGAATTACTGTGTGTGTGCGTGTGTGTGTGTGTGTGTGTGTGTGTGTGTGTGTGTGTGTGTGTGTGTGTGTGTGTGTGTGTTGTATATATATATATATATATATATATATATATATATATATATATATATATATATATATATATATATATATATATATATATATATGTCTTCATCAGCATAATCTGGAACCGTAAGTGTGTGTGTGTGTGTGTGTGCGTGTGCGTTCGTGTGCGTGTGCGTGTGCGTGTGTGTGTAAACCAGAAATGTTAATTTGTACTTTAATATCATGTTAAACTTAGGTTTCCAAATTATGGCTGACGATTACATAATGATTTCACTTTGCTGTTATGGAAACGATTAATTCAGCAAATAATACAGTTGAGTGATGCTTTTTAAATTCAAATTGGTTAACGCATATAATTAGAAAATGGAAACCCTAGATAATACGAAATATTCAAATTATTTACTAGCAAATTGTTTACTACAAATAAGTTTCGTAATGTCGTTACTCTATTTCAGATTTCCCATGTTGATCATGCGACTTACCCGGAATGAAGATTTCACCCCAAGACAGCCACTGAAATGGACGCCTGACGCTCTGCAGGTAACGGAATATATGAGATAAAATGTCGAAAATTACTTGCGGGTGCTTTAGACATTGACAGCGGTTCTGTTGTACGGGAACGTTTGTTATAATTAGTGTACTAAGCATTTCGGGCTGCCACGGTTCTGGATCGGGAACCGAAGCAGCTTGTCCCAATAGGTAGAGGAGACCGGGTCTAGTTGCAACACGGGTAAGTTATAACAGACGGTACTACAGACGAAACTGCTAATGCAAATTATGTTGCAAGATAAAAAATATATGTTACAACTTGCCCCTCTGGCTGTTACAACTTGCCCCTCTGGCAGTTACAATTTGCCCCTCTGGCTGTTACAACTTGCCCCGCTGGCTGTTGCAACTTGCCCCGCTGGCTGTTACAACTTGCCCCGCTGGCTGTTACAACTTGCCCCCCTGGCTGTTACAACTTGCCCCGCTGGCTGTTACAACTTGCTTCTCAGGCTGTTGCAACTTGCCCCGCTGGCTGTTGCAACTTGCCCCTCTGGCTGTTACAACTTGCCCTGCTGGCTGTTACAACTAGCCCCTCTGGCTGTTACAACTTGCCCCTCTGGCTGTTACAACTTGCCCCGCTGGCTGTTACAACTTGCCCCGCTGGCTGTTACAACTTACTCCTCTGGCTGTTGCAACTTGCCCCGTTGGCTGTTGCAACTTGCCCCTCTGGCTGTTACAACTTGCCCCTCTGGCTGTTACAACTTGCCCCTTTGGTAGTTACAACTTGCCTCTCCGGCTGTTACAACTTGTCCCTCTGGCTGTTACAACTTGCCCCTTATCAGGGTAAATGGTAACACTTTTATTGGCTAAGTTCGAGTATATTTTATGCACGGTGACAGATGTGCCTAAAATAAACGTGCATATTTGCACCAGGCGATGAACGCCAACTACACGTGCAACTCGACGATACGTAAAGACAGTGCGTTCGTTGCCTCCCACGAGAACGCGCTCTACTACGCCATCAACGGCATTAAGCTACGTAAAGACTTGCACGAATATTACTACCCGGGTGGCGTCCATTGCCAGCTCACTATTCGCATGGCCCCACGAAGTGAGTGGGAGACGTATTTCTCCTTCTGGTTATTGGGAGACGCATGCAATCAGGGCGATTATGGGAAGAAAATAATGTGCATTTAGACCACTTGAATAAACATTTTGGATAAATAAATATGTATAACACATCTAGACGCAACAGTGGGATTGTGCAGGCAGGAACTACACGATATGTTCAAACTGTTGATATACTATGTTTATTACACGCATGCTGCTTGTTGGTGAATAAATGCTGCTGAATTAGAGTGCTCATAAAACTGCCTAATTTCATACTTTGTAGTAAAAATGTCCCGCAGTGTCCACTAGTTTCACTTAAAAGTACACCAAACTGTGTGGAAATACTTACAACATAATAGTCTAAAAACAAAACTCCAACCAAAACGTTTTCAGTTAAATACTAAGCTTTGTCATCAACATGTACAGACTATAAAACATTTTTATTTTCGGGTTCATTGTAATCGAATGAAGTGAAGGCAGCTGCAACAAACACTGCATCAATACTATTTGTATCTCGGTCCGAAGCCACATAGCACCACACACCAATGACAGTGCATATAGTACCACACACCACTGACACTGCATATAGTACCATACACCACGGACACTGCCTATAGTACCACACACCACTGACACTGCATATTGATACACGTCCATAATGTTTAGCAAAATGTAACTAGATCATCAAAAGCAAACACAAACTCAGATGACAAGTGCACAAGGAAGCTGAATGAGGGTACAACGATTGTTCCTGTATGTGTAATCCACCCTTCTGAGATACAGTTTTCTTTTTAAACATATTAACAGTGCTGCACAATCAGTGGATAATTTGTTCTTTTCATTTATTGTATTCTGTGAGACGGAATACTTTCTTATTTATAGTCTACACTGCTCCTTCGGTAACGTTACTTCCTGACATCTAGCTCTGCTATTTTCATTAAGTGAGAACAATACTTATATTGATCATTTTATAACCAATAAAAATAGTTGTATATCTCTTATTATTCTCCTTGTCTCTAGTGTTGTTTCGACAAATGATTAGGTTCCCACGACACATGATTAGTTTCCCACGACACATGATTAGTTTCCTACGACACATGATTAGTTTCCCACGACACATGATTAGTTTCCTAGGACACATGATTAATTTACCACAATGATCCCACGATGATTCTGATTGTTTCCACCGAAACAGATTCACACTGGCAAATCCTGATTCAGTTCATTGGGCCTGTATACCTTGCTGTCACCCACAACTCACGTGATACGTTGACCATCTACCGTGGACGACCTGTCGAGGGCGACCTTGTAAGAAGCATCAGTGGTGACCAAGGTGTGGTCAGTGTTTTCTTTGGGGACTGGTTACATTGACAAGGTGGATCACCTATATCCCTGTTTTACAATGTTGGTAATCTGTCCGCGTCGTTAACGTAATGCGTCTTCTTTTCTTAAATTGCAACATCGTGTTGAAATTGTACACATAATGTTGTCATTAATATTCATTGTGTAAATTAAAAGTTGTTTGTGATTTAGTTCATGTTTTTATTGTATCTGCATATATGACACAAACAAATTACCGCACGCACGCACGCGCGCACACACGCACGCACGCACGCACGCACATTAGTAAACAAAGAAAACATAATAATATTAGATTTGGCCAACTTGTTCATATTCAGTGTCGGTCCCTCCAGTCATCATTAACGCAAGTGACGTCACTCTGAAATTCGACAGCAGCTGTGAACTCCGCCGTGCAAGTGGTTTTCAGATACTGTACAACATATTCCGATTGGTAGAAAACGGCGAATGCTCACCTAATGAATTCCTGTGCGATTCGAACAGGTGGGTTGCTCATAACTGTCAATCGCACTATCTAAGTCTGTAGTCCAACCAGATTCATTGTATAATTGTATAAAGTGGCCGACTACCTCGAAATCATACTCTGTGCGTATCGGTCTGCACATCGTACTCGTGACATGAAATCAACAAAAACGTTCTACTGTCGATTGAAACTATGTCATTTATGCCAATAATAAAACAACTTATGGATGTTTTTGTAAAAGAATATTAATAAGAACCGAAAAAAAATTTCATTTAAAAGAAAAAAAAACCAGAACAAGTAGCACCTACTGGCGATCAACGTGTATTGTAAATTCGTTGCAAAAAATTTTTTTCGGAACTTATTTCATGTATATAGAGATGAATACTAAATTAGCATTTCGGCCAACTTTTACTGAAACGACATTACTCCTTAGGGATAAAATTTGACAGTTTTGCTAATTTTGCTGCTGACGTAGCTGTTACTATGTCAGATATTTAAAAAACATTTGCACGGGAACCCCCAACTGTTTTTGCATTTTTATAAAAATAAATAATAAACGTTTTACTGGAGTGGTATTACTCCTTGCGTGTCACATATAATATGATCGAAATTGAATTAATAAATTGCATAAAACAATTAATTGTACCACTTTAATGCATAATTCGCACTATGCTTTTTATAATATGAACATTGCAAATTGCAAAATTCCTGCAAGTGTTATATTTGAATAGTAAATAAATATGGTAGTTTGACTGGTTATGATGAGAGTACAGTATTCTGATAATCTTGCTGCCGACATAGCTGCTACTTTTTCAGATATAAAAAGGTGCACGGAACCCCCAAACCTTTTGGCCTTTTTGGGCTTTTGGGGCCTAATGGGTTTCATACAACATTTAAAATAAAAAGTTTCATTTCTTTTATTTCGAAATACTTCGCCCGTGCGTGTGTGCGTGCGTGTGTGTGCAATAGTCTACCCGGAATGTCATGTTTTTGATCGCTAGACGGCGTCAGTGTATAAACGCAATGCATCGCGGGATCGATTTTCGATGGAAGTAAAACATATACTTCAAACTACGGTGTTGGAAAGAATTAGTTTCAGCAAATAATACAACATACCAACAATACTGGCCACTTGTGTTAAACAGGAATCACAACGCTAGCATCAGAACGCAAACATCGGTTGATCTGACGTTTGAATAACTTCGAACGCGATAGAGCAAAGCGTTGGCGTAGATACGCGATTATTTCATCCCACGGCAAGACATTCGTGCGAATTAGGTGTTGTGGTTATGTTAACGTGGTATATTCGCCGAGATCCACCAATGACGTGTGCTTTTGATAGTTTGCGTCATCTTCAGTTGTCACCATTTGGTAATCTTATGTCAGTTGATATTTCTGACCGAAAATACGGCTAGTCAGATGTTGATGTGTGCAGCGATTTCTGGTTGAATGAACAAATGTGGCGATCACTGTAATCAATTACAATTGTGATTACTGTTGAAATATATGAATGCTAGTACAAGTAAGATTACATAGAAAATGTAATCATGATTACAATCATGATTACATTTAGCAGTATAATTGACATAATTATATACTATTAAGTAGTTTGTGACTGTATCTGACTGTCTGTCTATACTTCAGTTCAACCATATCTCAGTCAGTTTCGCATGTACGGGGCGGAACTTTCGAAGCCGGGGGTTGGTTCGGAACCTATGTGGGAGTTTTACGTACAACTGTTTGCAACACTATTTCTACAGTTGTTCAGCGTTGCGTGATCTACGTCGAGTTCCTTCGTACGGTACGAACTCTTCGTGAAACCGGCAGTAGTACATGATTTGGGGGGCATGACGTTGTCATTGCCATTGGTACTGCCCTACCAAAGCTTTGCTGCACTGCAAGGAGTCATATGCTCTAGCTCAAGGAGTCATAAGCTCTACCTCAAGGAATCATACGCTCGAGCTCAAGGAGTCATAAGCTGTAGCTCAAGGAGTCATAAGCTCTAGCTCAAGGAGTCATAAGCTCTACCTCAAGGAATCATACGCTCTAGCTCAAGGAGTCATAAGCTCTAGCTCAAGGAGTCATAAGCTCTAGCTCAAGGAGTCATAAGCTCTACCTCAAGGAATCATACGCTCTAGCTCAAGGAGTCATAAGCTCTAGCTCAAGGAGTCATAAGCTCTAGCTCAAGGAGTCATAAGCTCTAGCTCAAGGAGTCATACGCTCTTGCAGTGGCTGACTTTTCTCTTGTGCAACGCCGAGTAACTCGGCCAGTAATTAAATAAATAAAAACAATGATGTCATTATTGTCACCAGTGTTATTCAAGACAAAATCAACACAGTATTAAGATACAGTCACTGTACGTCTAGTTGATACAACATGAAGAGAAGTGTAGTTAGGACCTGGGCAACAGAAGTAGGCACAAGAAAATCGTAATTGTGATTTTAATCATTATTGCTATTACTTCAGAACTGTAATCGAAAAATTTTCGAAGCGTACACGCGATTACGATTACTGGGTACGATTTATCTCTTATTGAATGCCACCACGTGACCATCTGTTTGGTTCTAGGTGTCTTCCACGCGAATTCATGTGTGACGAAGCGGACCACTGTGTGGACGGCACGGATGTACGTTGAATTTAACAACAAGGAGTATTATTATTATTATAGTAACTAATCACTTTTGGCATACCTATTATAAATACGAAGGAACATAATATTATTATGAATTGGCCAACATGTTCAGTATATGTCCGATATTCTTTTTACCCATAGGTGCATAACACAGTGCAGGTCCGAACGGGAATTTCGAAGTTGTTCCTTTTAAGGGATGTTCCTAACATCGGGTAATTACAGAGCAAGAGACTACTGCATTCGTTCACAGGAAATACACAATGAATACATTATTACTATTATTACTATTATTACTATTATTACAAACAAGCTTTGTTTTCCATTTCATTGACTCATGCCTTTTTACACAAGTTGAATTTATTTATACAAAATTAATATTAAACTGTTCCACGGATTCCTATATACTACGTTTTCATATTATTGTTTAAGTTAAATGATACATGTATTACACTAATTATTATTAACTCTTTTTGTGACAGATTTAATATTATAAGTATAGGTTGTCGCATGTCCGATATTGTTATTACGATTAATGGATGGATCCATTTTATTATTTGTTTTTTAGAATTCTCGCGTGTCGCACTTTCCGATACTGCAAGTAGGCAGATGGTTCATATACTTTTTCGATAATTGCAAGAATACTAAAAGTGCAGTCTGAATATTCCATGTGAAAACGATCACTTGCAGAAGACCTTCTGTAACGTGTCTTGTATTCCTATAAACCTCAGTACTCCAAAAAGGCAGCCGCCATTTGTAAATTTCCACCAGTATCAAATTGCAAGGTTAGATTATTTTTCGTTATTAATAGAAGCAGGTAAAGCAAACATCCACTGTCACTATTGTAAGAACCTCATATTGCACCACCATACCGTTAAAGATGGAACCTGATTCAAATATAAAATAAATACAGTTAAACCAAATATAGTTACTTCATGGCAAATAGAACAACTCAAATCGGCTGTCTCATAAAGCGTTTGTCAAGTACTACATGCTACACAACCATACACTCTCTTCGTTCATTCTTTCCACGTGTCCAGCCCACTTTAGCCAGCTCCTCACCAGCTTCATCGTGAGACTCTCTCTCTCTCACATCAACTTTCTTTCTCAGCTCCTCCATTCTTCGCTTGTCTATCCTTTTCACTCCTGCGATTCTTCTCACCCAGGTATTCTCGCAGACTTGCAGTTTCTCTTATTGTTTTTTTCTGTCATCGCCATGGTTTTTAGGCTGTATAGGCAGGCTGGTGTGACGCATGAGCTAAGCGCCATTCCTTTTACTTTCCGATATATATGTCTATATCCGATTACCACTTCGATTTTCCTCCACACACTCGTGCCAGCTTGTATTCTCCTGCAAATTTCAATCTCCGTGCCGCCGTCCCCGCAAACCGCTCCACAGAGGTATACAAAGCTGTCTCCTCGGTTCAGTTTCTTCCCATCCAGTCTTATATCTAGATCTTTTTTTCTGCTGCCTGACCTAAAGCATCCCCGTCTTCTCTAAACCACGTCTGGCAAAGATTTCCTTCCACTCTACCAGGAGACTCTCGAGGAGCCATAGTAATGGTAATGACACAATGGTAGACTCTCGATAACCAATGTCCACTTGCCATCTGGATCTTTACCGTGGATAGAAATCTTATTAACTCCTGTTAAGTGTGTAACAAACTGAAATATTTCTCAAATGTGTTCGTTCAGGAGGAATGCGAAAACGTACAAGAAAACAACGACTATCAACGGCATGACCGTGTCATACGCCTTTACATCATTGTCGTCGCCGCCAACGTCGTCGCCACCGTCGGCGTCGTCGGCATCTTCGTCTGCTGCTACCGCAAGAAGAAAAAACAACTGCGCGCAAAAATTCGCAAGGCGATGGTGGCGACACTTGACGCAGGCGCGACTAGTGCGTAGCGCCGGAAAGCGGGAGCTTGGATAGACACCGATCTTCGAGTGACTGCCATGGTGGCAGTGTATTTATGGTCTCTTTACTTAGCGACATTTGACAGTTCTACACAAACGATTTGATTTGTAACTATGTGGTGTTATTATCTGCGTCATAAAACATAACAAAATATTGAGATTGATGTTTCATTTAGCGGTGACAATACAAAATATGGATCCGGCAAAAATGCTATTTTCTTTAACGTTTCTCTCAAAAGCGCCTTGATTTTGTTTATGCATTTATTTATGTATGTTTTCCTTTAATTTTATGGGCTGCGCCATACTTTTAGATAACCCTACGACAAGAGTGCTAAATTCTAGAAAAGTTCGCTCGCCAAATGAAAATATATCTGTATACATCTATTCTCATACTTGATATGGGCATGGTGTTTGCGTCCAGACTCAACTTATGCAACATATTTTGGCCTTTGTTTATTAAACCAATCCTCTTTATAAAAAAATTGCACGTTTGTTTAAAACTTTGTTTTGGCTATGTATATACCGGCCTCACTTAATACGTCACGAGTAGTCTAGGTGAAATAATTTTCATAGAGCTACGTGTGGTCTTATCTTTCGGTATCTCCCACTTTTAGAATATATTATGAGTAAGCCACTGTCGTGATATTCATGCTTTTAGTTTTTGTCTTCTGTTTTAGGTCCATAGTCCGAAACCATGAATTTTGTTTCGCTTTAAGATGCGGTGTGTTCAAAACTGTTTTCCTAGTAAACAACTGGCGTGATATTCATAATTGTAGTTGAAAATATTTATTTTTATAGGTCCAAGACCAAGACGTTTGTTTCCCTGTAGCTTCTGGTTGTAAACATATGTTGCTTGGTGCAAACAATTGCTCTGGATCTACGTTACTGGGACGACCCTTTAAAATAAGTGCACGATGCATCCATCATGGGCAACATACCCCTTGAATTACGTTATGTGTTCATATATGCAGATAATACTAATAATAATTGACTTATATGGCGCCTATATCCTCAGGAACCTGAGCTCAGAGGCGCGACAAAATAGAATCAGTAAGCGTAACCGTAAACAGGGACGCGCAAAAGTCAGTATCATAACGAGGGACAACCGAACATTTATTATATTAACGTTACACTAAAAGTACTAACTTGCATACGCAATATAATGTGTCACTATTTGTAGCAATGTTGTCTCGTACGGGACGCTATGGGAAATAAGTATTTAATTGCTAAAACGTTAACAAAGCCCTTGCGGTTTATGTGTTAGTCATTAGCTACACGCCGCAGTACATTTTAGTATTTAAAAAGGTTTGCTATTTACGAAAATATCTGATTTGCACAAATATAAAACCTTTTGGGCCGGTTGTTATTGAAGTATCCGTACCAATGCCTACATGTTTCGCAATGTTGTTTGTGTAATAAAGTTAAACAACCACAACAACAACAACAACAACGACAACAGCAGCAACAAAAACAACAGCAACAACAACAACAACCTGGAGCCAGTTTCATGAGTTGGCGTAAGTTTACACTCAAGTCGATTTATATTGATTGTAACTAAGAGCGACTAAGAATGATTCCGACCGGTTTCATGAGACCGATTTGGCACTCGCGTAGATGGCGCAGTGTTTCGATGCAGAATGCTACCACCAAGTGGTGCGGTAAACATGCAAGTTCTTCAGGCGATACACAGTTGAGAGAATGACGGTTAGACACTAAGCATACCGAAAGCTAGTATCAATGTTAGACATGCACCATTCCATCAAAATGAACATTGACAGGGCGCCGAAGAAAAACTTGTGGCTTGTATAATAGCTTTGTCATTACTTTGCCCTTGGCATTGCCTTGGAGGAATTGTGTGGTGTGTCTAATCTACACATAAATTGAAATATTCAAATTTAATGCTAAGCATACATCATCGTATTTTATTGTGCGTTTGTATGGTTAGCAACGAATTATTCAGTTCATTAGGTTCGCTCTTTGCTCACTTTTTTTGATGTGTGATTTAAGCCAACAAAAAGTGCTATCATCGTCTGTTATATAATAACGTAGTTTGTGACTCCGAGTGTTTGTCTGTTCCCTCATGAATATCTCCGTCAGTTTCGCTTGTATGGGGTGACATTTTGTAGGCTGGCCCATAGGCCCAAGGGGGGTGCTTTGTGCATTAGGCAAATTAAAACATCCCCTCTCCGGAGGTAGGGATGTTATGAAGGAACCTGTGTTGATGTTTGACATAGATAAAGATGAAGAAACAACATATACGTTCAATTGTTAGCAACGATATGCGTGTTTTCGACGATTGTTCAGCGTTACGTGATCTACGTCAAACGTCCCATATAACCGGCAATCACACGCTTTATCAGGGCTTAGTTGTCATTGCTATTGGCACAGCCCTACCAAAACTGGACTGGGTAGTGCAAATATTCATGAGCGCTCTTGCCTTTTCTCCCATGCAACGCCGGGGCAACACGGATAGTCCGTTACATAATGATAGTCCGTTACATTATTATTATTATTATTATTATTATTATTATATACCGAACTTATAAAGCGCTCTTTTCATGCATAAAAGCCTGTTCAAAAGCGCTGTACACAATGAATAAAATAATCAAAAGATAGTAAAAACAAAGCATAAAAATATATATAATATTAGCATATATATACATACATTCATATATATACATACATATACACATACACACACACATATATACGTATATATATATATATATATATATATATATACACACATATATATATATATATATATATATATATATATATATATATATATATATATATATATATATATATATATATATATATATATATATATATATATATATATATATATATATATATATATATATATATATATATATATATATAGCATATATATACACATATACACACATATATATATATATATATATATATATATATATATATATATATATATATATATATATATATATATATATACATAACACACACACACACACACACACACACACACACACACACACACACACACACACACACATACATACACATACATACATATACATATATATACATACATATACATACATACACACACATACATATACACACACACATACATATATATATACACACACACACATCCATAGATACACACAAATACACATACATACAAACACATACATACACACACACATTAAAATAATATTATAATTAATAAAAATATTATAGAAGACTGGATATGATAAAATAAATATGTATATACTGTTTTTAAAATGTAATAGAAAGAGTTAAGCATTAAAATGAGCCCGGAACAAATGTGTTTTTAGCAGCTTCTTAAAAGTGTTCAGTGTTTGTGCTTCGCGGACATGGGTCGGTAGCGCATTCCACAACTTGGCTGCTGAACACTGGAATTTTCTGTCCCCGTAGGTAACTGTTCTGGCCCTACATAATGATAGTCCGTTACATAATGA
Source organism: Lamellibrachia satsuma (assembly GCA_033239005.1). Taxonomy (NCBI): domain Eukaryota; kingdom Metazoa; phylum Annelida; class Polychaeta; order Sabellida; family Siboglinidae; genus Lamellibrachia; species Lamellibrachia satsuma. Next base: position 1,580,792 of record BSQZ01000087.1, on the reverse strand, counting down.
TAGTCCGTTACATAATGATATTCCGACCAAATGTAAATGTGAGTTGTGTTTTAAAAAAGATAGCACACGGCAACGCGCCTATGCGCACTCGCACGCGCGCACCCGCACGAGCACGCACACGCACGCACACACACATCAGGCATGGGTTAATTTTAATTGTTAATTTGTTAACTTAATTGACTCAATTAAGTTAGTTTAATTTCTAATCTTTTCCAGAAAGGTTAATTTTATTTACTTAATTAACTCAACCAAAAGGGGTTAATTAAAAAAAATAGTGTATACATATTGAAATGAATTTTTTTATTTGGTGGTTGAATGTAGGATGAAACCCCCACACAAGCAAATCATCAGCCACAACTTTTCAATCAAGGCAAGTATCTCAAACTGTTTAAATGTGATCAAATGGGAGTTAATTATAATTCAATTAATTGATTTTCAGATAGATAGATACGGTTATATCCTATCTCGATAAAGAGTGCCGGTAGACTCTATGGGGTAGAAGGAGAGGTAAATAGATGAGTATTGGAGTGGTTGTCGGGCAGGGTACAACGCGTCGTTATAAATAAATCAAGTTCTGAATGGCCGCCCGTTAAGTGTGGTGTACCCCCAAGGGTCAGTGTTAGGTCCAATTGTATTTGTTATATATATATATATATATATATATATATATATATATATATATATATATATATATATATATATATATATATATATATATATATATATATATATATATATATATATATATATATATATATATATATATATATATATAGACGAGGAGTGTGTACAATCTTCTAAAAATTGCTGATGATACTTTAGTGTTCGAGTGATTATAAATAAACTGTTTGCAAAACACTAAAAGTCGTTTGTTGTGATCAACGAAATATCAATAGAAAAGAACACAACACATGTAGTAATTCACATATATAATGTAGCGTAACATGCTACCGTAATAAACATAATTATCGATAACATAGAATCACTTGGCGAGAACACGGCGTTACGGATGATAACAATCAATGCTCTGCTAGTCACTTCCGGTACATCTGTCCTTGTAGACGTCGGCGCCACAGAACCTCCCCCCAGAGCTTGAGTACGGGTTCAAGGTCGATATCGAACTGGTACCCGTACAACTCGGCCACCTCTAGTAGTAGGTAGCTGTGGTGGAAGAGCTCCTATAATATCAGTGTCTAGGAACGCCGGTTTCAGTCGGTCAATGGATACAGTTTCATGTCGGCCGTTGTAATCCAAGACGAAGAACTTCTCGTTCCGTTGAAGGATGAGAAACGGGCCATCGTACGGTCGCTGCAGAGGGGTGCGATGTGCATCATGTCGAACGAATACGTGTGTCGCTGATGTCAACGCAGTTGGAACAGCAGTTCTGTGTGAACCATGATGTTCCGGAATGGTAGGTCGCAAATCTCGCATAGCAGTGCGCAGACGTGGGAGGAACGCGGCTGGATCGTCTACGTGTCCAGCGGGTAGTTGTTCGAAGAACTGTCCAGGTAAACGCAGTGGCATACCAAACACTAGTTCGGCCGAGGAACATCCTAGATCTTCCTTCACAGCAGCACGTATCCCGAGTAGAACTGTCGGAAGCACCAAGATCCAACAGTTAGCAGCTGCTTCGATACGACTTTTCAGTGATGACTTGAGTTGACGATGGAATCTCTCGACCATGCCGTTGGCTTGCGGGTGATAAGATGTCGTTCGAACACGAGTGCATGCCATGATTTTCATTAGCTCCGTCCAGAGATTGGACTCAAACTGTCGTCCTCTATCCGACATGAATGTCGACGGAACCCCGAATCGTGAGATCCATTGGTCGAGAAGAGCGCGAGCACAACATTCAGCAGTTGCATTGACCATTGGTATAACTTCGGGCCAACGGGTGAAGCGATCCACCACTGTGAACAGGTAATTATATCCCTGCGAATGAGGAAGTGGGCCTACAATGTCAACATGAATTGCATCAAAACGGCGATCGGGAATGTCAATCTTGTGAACAGGAGAAGCGATGTGTCGCTGAATCTTCGACTGTTGACATGAACAGCAGTTCCGCGCCCATTGCGTAACCTCTCGATTGAGACCATGCCACACGAATCTGGCAGAAACCAGGCGTTTGGTTGCTTTGCCACCAGGATGAGAAAGGTTGTGCAACTGATCGAAAATGTCTCGACGTAAGACACGTGGCACAACAGGTCGAGCATATCCTTGCGAGATATCACACAACAGCGTATCAGTTGAATCGAGAAGTGGCAGATCTACGAGTTGCAACCCAGTGATAGCCGTACGATAGGCCGGCATTTCGTCGTCTTCTCGTTGTAACTGTGCCATTCTTTCGTAGTCGACTGCAGACGATGTAATGGCATTATTCTGATCACACAGTTCAGCTCTTGAGAGTGTATCAGCAACCACGTTGTCTTCTCCTTTGAGATATCTGAGATCGGTAGTGAATTCAGCAATGTACGATAGGTGGCGCGTCTGTCGAGGCGAATGTTTGTCAGAGGGGTTGCTGATGGCGTAGGTCAACGGTTTATGATCTGTGTTGACATGAAACTCTCGCCCTTCTACAAAGTATCTGAAGTGGCGAAGAGATAGATACACGGCCAACAGTTCACGGTCGAATGTACTGTAGCGAGTCTCTGGTGGTTTGAGCTTTCTTGAGAAGAAGGAAATGGGTCGCCATTGTCCACGAACCAGTTGAGAAAGCACCGCTCCCACAGCAACGTCAGATGCATCAGAAGTAATGCTGGTTGGTGCATCATGATGGGGATGAGTGAGCATCGTTGCATCGGCCAACGCTCGTTTGCTTGCCTCAAAAGCAGTCTCACATTCCTCTGTCCATGTGATGTCCTTCTTTGTAGCAGTTGACCTCTTTTCATCTGTAGCGTCTGCTGACAACAGTCGATGAAGAGGGTGCAAGATCTGCGCGCAACGTGGTATAAAGCGGTGGTAGAAGTTGACGAGACCGAGAAATTCTCGAAGTGAACGCGTGTTGGTCGGTCTAGGGAATTCTCTCACCGTCAGAACTCTGTCTGGCAGGGGGAGGCACCTGACGAGTCAATGTTATGTCCCAAAAATTCCAGACTTGTCGCGCCAAATTCACACTTAGCCGGATTCAGAACCACGTTATGCTCGGTTAACGTTTCAAAGAGGCGACGTAGATGTTCTCTGTGTTCAACCTCTGATCTGCTGGCTATCAGGATATCGTCTAAATACACGAAGACGAAGTCTAATTCACGACATACATCGTCCATGAATCTTTGGAATGTCTGTGCAGCATTCCGCAGACCATATGGCATTCGTACGTATTCGAACAACCCGAATGGTGTGATTATCGCTGTCTTTTGGATATCCTCAGCCGCCACTGGAATCTGATGATATGCGCGAACGAGATCAACTTTGGAGAATATTCTCGCTCCTGCCAGTTTCGCTGTAAAGTCTTGTAGATGTGGGATCGGGTAGCGGTCAGGGACTGTGATGTCGTTAAGAGCGCGATAGTCACCACATGGACGCCATTGTCCAACTCCTTTCTTGGGGACCATGTGTAGAGGAGAAGACCACGCACTGGACGATCTTCTAATCACTCCCATGTCTAACATCGTTTCAAACTCGCGTTTAGCAATCGTCAACTTTTCAGGTGCCAGGCGACGAGCCTTGGCGAAGACAGGACGACCTTTGGTTTCGATAGAGTGCGATACATGAAGCTTTGAGCGTGTTGTGGCAAAGTCTGTTCGCGTAAGAGACGGGAAATCAGTCAGAATGGTTTCATATTCTGATGGTGATTTGAGGAAATGCAGTCGGAGAGGTTGTAGTGCTGTAGTTTGCAGAGACACGTGTGCAAATGATGCAGCTTCTATTATACGGTTGTTCTTCATGTCTACAACGATTCCACTGGAGCGAAGAAAATCAGCACCAATGAGCGCCATGCGTACGTCTGCAATTTGGAATTTCCAGGTGTAGTTACGTTGAAATCCAATGTCAAGGGAGATGTTTCGTTCTCCATATACTGCAATTCTCGAACCATTGGCTGCTACCAACGGTTGACCTTGTTTACTCTCGAGTTTTTCGCGACTTGTTGCTGGAAAAACGCTGACCTCTGCACCCGTGTCGATCAAAAAACGCGTTTTGGATGCATGATCTGTGAGGTAAAGTAGGCGAGAAACATGGCTGCATCCACTATTCGCCACTAGTGGGCAGCTTTGGCTTTTCCCGACCAAGAACACGGCGATCGACATTTACGAGCTTTGGTACCGAACTTAGCATGAAACCAACACAGTTGGTTGTCACTGGTATGTCGAGGTACGTTCTGTTGCTCTACTTGGTTCCGCAGTCTTGCATTTTCTCTTCTGAGTGAGTCGATTTCGAGGAGTGTTTCTGAAGACAGAGAAGACAGTGAAGGCTTTTGCGTAGAGGCATCCGCTTCAAGGGTGTTACAATTCACTCGGTTGCCCACAGCCATCATGACATCTGCTTGTGTTGCCAATTCAGTCAGTGGAACGTTGGCACGCGTGGCCAAAGCTACTTGAACGTGATCTGGGAGACGAGTGAGGAATAGACGACGAAAAACGATGTCGTTTAATGCTGCGGCTCCAGTGCCTCTCAGTCTTTGCATTTGACGAAGTAAAGATGATGGTTTTTGATCTCCTAGAGAGACGCCAGTTAACAACCGATCCATCCTTTCTTCTTCTGTAACACCAAGGCGTGTAATGAGAGCGTTTTTGAGAGCATCATATTGATTCTCAGCTGGCGGTTCGAGAATCACATCTTCTATTTCAGCTGCGACTGATGGAGCTAGCGCACCGATGATGTGACCGAACTTGGTCTGTTGTTGTGTTATGCGCATTGCCGTAAATTGTCCTTCAATTTGTGCAAACCACAATCGCGGATTTTCCGTCCAGAAGGGAGGAATTTTTATGCTCACAGCTTTAGTGAACGTCGCTTCGGCCATGATGTTTTGTAATCACGTCAGGGTCACCAATTTAGTGTTCGAGTGATTATAAATAAACTGTTTGCAAAACACTAAAAGTCGTTTGTTGTGATCAACGAAATATCAATAGAAAAGAACACAACACATGTAGTAATTCACATATATAATGTAGCGTAACATACTACCGTAATAAACATAATTATCGATAACATAGAATCACTTGGCGAGAACACGTCGTTACGGATGATAACAATCAATGCTCTGCTAGTCACTTCCGGTACATCTGTCCTTGTAGACGTCGGCGCCACAATACAAAACTGTTCAGTCAGGTAGCATCATGCGAAAAAGCTGGGAAATTACATTTCTAAAGATGGCCGTCGTGAAATACAATTATTCCCTTATCTTGAGAACTACTTAACCTAGAGCCGTAACCTTTTTGCCAAGGTATAGGTTTTCGGAGGTAACGATTTTAAATATTTTACTTTTGACCTTCTCCAACATTCATATCGGTCATGTTAAAGATGGCGGCCGTGAAAATGAATTTCCCCAAATTAACCATAATTAGCCAATATTCAAAATAGGCACTATAATGTTCACATAACTGAGTAGTCCTGCTGGTCAACATAACTGAGTAGTCCTGCTGGTCAACATAACTGAGAAGTCCTGCTGGTCAACATAACTGAGTAGTCCTGCTGGTCAACATAACTGAGTTGTCCTTCTGGTCAACATAATTGAGTAGTCCTGCTGGTCAACATAACTGAGTAGTGCTGCTGGTCAACATAACTGAGTAGTCCTGCTGGTCAACATAACTGACGTATGGGTTACCTTTGGAACAGCGACGAGCTTCAGATTCCTGGCAGCCCCAAAATGGCCACAACATTGGATTCTGACTGGTGTCAAGCCCTGCCCGTCTTCCGTGCCATCACTGGGTGCGACACGGTGTCACCATTTGGAGGCAGGCGCAAGGAAAATGCACTGAAAACACGGACATACGTTTAAGAGGGTACATCGACGTTCTGTGCTTTGAGTGCTACTCTAGAATCTATAGGTGACTGGCTAGAAACACTGGGACACTTTGTTTGTACTTATGTATGATGACCATGACCATGAACATGACATTGATTTCTGGAAACAGCCGATCACTCAGTGGGGTATAGCAATTGATGGCACCCGTCACTGGTTTCATTTCTACGAATGTAGGGCATAGTAATTTTAGGTATATGTTCTTAAAAAATCATATCATCTGACATAACTGTATTTGAGCAGGCACAGGTTTGCTGGTTGAACATGTTGGCAGTGTAACTGTGGATTTTTAGATGATTTCAATAGGCGGAAGGATTTTTGGCAATTTTTTCGCCACAAGGCACGTGTGCGTAGTTATTCATGCAGAAATTGATAAAAAATTTACGGGTGTGGCACGTTCAGGCATTTTAAAAGAGTTAGAAATATGTGATTTTGACTAAACTCGACCAGCATGTCAGTGAAATGATGACAACAGCAGGTAAGAAGTTTCATAATTTTTGATGGTTTCATTTTCTGATAATCATGCAAAACGTTAACATGACCACCAATGGGAAACGTAACAGGAGGCTGAACCTAGCACCGTACATGGGCTGCCTAACAGGCTGGCCATTGCTGGGGATGTTGGTTCGTGCACCTAGACTCCCGTCACTAAGTGTAGCGGCACAGGAGGTTGGAAAGTGGGGTGTACAAACCATCTAACCTCAGAAACTCCTTTCACTTTCCAGGCACAACGTTGGATAGCTCGATACCTCTCCTGATTCCTGTTGCTATCTCACTGTTCAAGCTGTCATCTACCCTGCCTGATTTCCGCGGTTTATATGAATATAAGAAAGAAATACTAGCTTTGTATATACACAGAAAGTCTTGGTTTCCTACAGGTCTCAACATGTTGACTACTGCTGCCTCATTGATAATGACGAATGTTGGAATCTGGGGCCGTTCTCTTCTGCTGGAACCAGATTTTTCATGTCTCAATGTTCCATTGTTTGACAATGATGGTGGGTATGCCTGGCTTTCGTGCTGAATTAAAAATGTAAAATATTTTAAATCGACGTCCCCAAGCTTATACATTGACACAACAATTACGGCTCTGATGACGTAGTTGCTAAGATATGGGTAAACTGGCGACCATCTTTAAACATGGTGGATATAAATGTCGGAGAATGGCAAATATAAAATATTTTAAATCGTTGACACGAACAACCTATATTTTAACGCCAAAATTGTGGTTATATATATGCCGTAGTTCTTAATATATGGGAATAATTTATTTCACAGCCATCTTTAAAAACGGCCTCGAGTATAATCTAGAGCAAATTCTGAGATGGCCGGTTAGCCAAGTTTGTATATATGGTCTAAGTGTGTGCCAAATGTTCTGCTTGTATCATGCAATGCACAATTCAGCCATATTGTTTGACATATCGGCAAGGCAGATGGTGGTTTAATTCTTGCAAACGTCTTTCTGGAATTTCACAATGAAAAAAGGACTAAAACCTTGACAAACAATAATATATTAATTTATATTACGTTATTGCGATTATGCATCCACGGTGGATTCGCATCATCTGAAAGCAGACCGATAATTGGTAAAACACAACTTTTACGTCACATATTGGCGAGACGATATCTTGATGCATGTTTCTGACGCAGCGCTTCCTGACGGATACTATCAAAACTACACGACAATGACAATGGATTCCCGTCGCCGGAGACGTAAAGCGATATGTCAGGGTGTTACGTCTTACGTACTTTGCATATCCATCAGCTTGACGTGGGTACATTGTCTCGTGGTTTCTTTAATTGCGTCAATGGTTTGTTCAGATAGGTCTTGTGCGCATGCACTTATTTACATTAAAGGGTATGACAAGCTAAAATGTTTTTTCTGTGTGTACACAATTTAATATTGCATGTACTATACGACAACATAAAAAAAATAACAGAACATGTATGCAGATGTTTAATTTAGTTATATGTTTAATGCGTCTGACTCGCAAAGCGCGCATAAAATTCGAAGTTAATGGAATAGGCGATGGCATGGTTTTATAACGTCACTGGCGACATTCTTTTACATTCAGTCAGTTATTTCTGACGGAATGTCAGTTTAGTCAGTTATTTCTGACGGAATGTCAGTTTAGTCAGTTATTTCTGACGGAATGTCAGTTTAGTCAGTTATTTCTGACGGAATGTCAGTGTAGTCAGTTATTTCTGACGGAATGTCAGTTTAGTCAGTTATTTCTGACGGAATGTCAGTTTAGTCAGATATTTCTGACGGAATGTCAGTGTAGTCAGTTATTTCTGACGGAATGTCAATTTAGTCAGTTATTTCTGACGGAATGTCAGTTTAGTCAGTTATTTCTGACGGAATGTCACTGTAGTCAGTTACTTCTGACGGAATGTCAGTTTAGTCACTTATTTCTGACGGAATGTCAGTTTAGTCAATTATTTCTGACGGAATGTTAGTTTAGTCAGTTATTTCTGACGGAATGTCAGTGTAGTCAGTTATTTCTAACGGAATGTCAGTTTAGTCAGTTATTTCTGACGGAATATCGGTATAGTAAATTATTTCGATTATGGACGACCAGCTGAGTTCAACGGTTGTCAATGAAACGTGGCTGATCAATAGATTTGTAGTCGTAGATTTCAAACACGTCAGAAACTGTAACATTTTACCAATCTTTATTAACTTAAGTTGAATCAGTTTACATGTTTTTCAGGGAAGTTAAGTAATTACTTTTTATTTATTTTGTTGTGACTATCGTGTGAAATGTAGCGAGCGGAAGCTGGCAAGATCAGTAATCAGACGTGGCTACCATTTTTGTAGACGCAAAACAAATTAATTTACTGAATAAGATTGGTTAATTTATAAAACAAAACGTAAGATGTTGCAGTGCTCATGGTGTGCAATATATCAAGCGAAATCTCATGACCTCAGCAATCAATACATAATACTCATGTACCGTTTGTATAGACATAGCAAAACATTAAATACATAAGTAATTACGTAATAGAAAAAAAAAATAATTGAACAATAAGAACAATAATTTTAGAGTGATTATAGTGTCATAAGACTATGCATACACAAATTCATATATGCGCATTTCACTTGTGCAGAGTTAAAATTACAACAGTCCAGCCAAAGTATTCCGTCGCCTAGGAGACACACCTCACACCTCCTAATAACTTCAAAGCAAATTCACGGGAATTCACTCGCAAATGTCACTCGCCAGTTTCGTGAAAAGAGCATCGCACGAAACAAGCTAACCAAAAATAAATTTGTCTGGGATGATCTTTCCCGAACCCGTTGACGGAGACTAAAAGTAGAATGTTTTGTAAATGTTGACTGTTATATGGAAATACGAGTGATGTCTGACCACGTGACATGTGTATATGTATGATAGATATATGAGGATAAGTTTGACGGCTCTATGTGACAGCCCATTTGCGAGGCCCGCTTGCCTTTTAGCACCAGGATAACCCAAGATTGCCATATTTTCCGGATCGCGGTCGAAACAACTTTTCGCATGCCTGCGTCTTATGTCATTGAATTTAATATTCCTACTTTATCTGACTGCCTGGTCTTAATGATATCATAAACTGATGTGGAGCCTGAGCTAGTTTCTGTACATATCAGTCATAACTGAAAATATGTATGAGTGAGAAAATGGCAATCCATTTATTTAATACAGTAATCCCCTACATAGGAGTGACAATCACAATTGGTTACAAGTGCCATAGTAGGGGCGTAATTACCAAGTTGATTAGCCATACACATACATGTACAAACAGAAAGGTTTGGGTACTCGATCCAGCTTTTCTCGAAGTGAACCGAGCAAAGCCGGCCGTGCTTCATCGTTTTGAAGTTTGAAGGCATTTTCGAGAACCATTTTTTTTTAGCAAAATTGGCTGCATGGGGAACGTAGACGAAGTACATGTTTGTTTTTATTCCATTTAATACATGCGCTATTGTCATCACTTTTTCAATTTCCGATGTAGGCCTATATACATTATCCTTTACCGTAATATTTGCCACGAACACAGGGGGGTTTAAGACCCCTCCATGGCCTAGATGGTGTTTAGAGACCCCCAAGTCCCCTTGTTCCGAAACGTGTCTTAACACTGGAAACAAAAAGTAGAATAGATTTAGATGATCGAAGCTGTCTGGGCTGTATTCCACATTCCAGAACGGTAAGAGTTACCATTATAACATCATAATTACAACATTAATAATTGGTCTAGCTTCGACTATTTTCGATAATGTGCAAAGTAGCAAAGAACTAACTGAACATAAACGTATTATTTCTCCGGATGTTCGATTGTCCAGACGACGTATTCCGTAATTGTTTTTAATAGTTGAAAACTGTAATTCACAATTAGCAGACACTCACCTTAACAGAAAGAAACAAGCAACATTAAAGTAATGTTTCCTTTTTATATTCAGGTTTCCTGTCGCATTCGAGGCCCTTATGGCACTCTCATATTCCCGGCGAGATTTTACGAGGAGGCTGAAATGGAAGCCCGCTGCACAAAGGGTAAGCAAATCAACCGAGTGTCAAATGCCATCAACGTATGTAATGTTGTAGTATTATAGGTGTTGGCTCTCGCTTACGCATGTCATGTGGTGTCCCGCCAAGTGCTATATATTCTATCAAGGTTCTCAATTGTTCATAATGTATGTCAGTAACATGTGTAATGTGTCGAAGTTATCGAAGTTTATTCTATTTGCCGACGACACACAGTTATTACATTCCCACAGTTATTACATTCCCACAGTTATTACATTCCCATAATTATTACATTCCCACAGTTATTACATTCCCATAGTTATTACATTCACACAGTTATTACATTCCCACAGTTATTACATTCCCACAGTTATTACATTCACACAGTTATTACATTCACACAGTTATTACATTCCCACAGTTATTTCATTCCCACAGTTATTACATTCCCACAGTTACTACATTCCCACAGTTATTACATTCCCACAGTTATTACATTCCCACAGTTATTACATTCCCATAGTTATTACATTCCCACAGTTATTACATTTCCACATTTATTACATTCCCATAGTTATTACATTCCCACAGTTATTATATTCCCACAGTTATTACATTCCCACAGTTATTACATTCCAACAGTTACTTACCTGATCTGGTCGATAGATTATGTACGGAACTAATTATGATGTACACGTTATTCTGTGATAACAGAATATCATTGAGCATTGCTAAAATTAATTATATAATATTCGTGAGGTACATATATAAAACAACATTTCTTGGTGTCACTACTGATGAATTGTTAAGCTGGAAAAAAATCACATTAACTCAGTAAAATCCAAAATATAAATTTATGTACAACGTTAGCCACGTTATTGATCAATGCAGCAGGCAAACTTTGTATTGTTCATTGCTTGCTCTTACCTCAACTGAAGCACTCTTCTGAAATAAGGGGAAACACACAACATTAAATTGTATTATATTGTTATGAAAAGAGCGACTGATTAACGGTGCCAGAAGACATGACCGTACAAATCACTTGTTTTACAAATAGAAAAAAATCATGACATCGTTGAGTTGAAAACTGTTTATTTAAATTCAACGCTCAACGCATACCGTCATATTTGACCAAATGACCTTCAAAAGTTATTTGCAAACTGCATTCCATATCATTCTACACGTAATAGAACACATCCGTTTATGAGAGGGAATGTGCGAATGGATTATATATATATATATATATATATATATATATATATATATATATATATATATATATATATATATATATATATATATATATATATATATATATATATATATATATATATATATATATATATATATATATATATATATATATATATTATATATTTATATACACACACACAATATATATATAATCCATTCGTCTTATTTTAAAGGCAAATCCCTACCTGTGTTTGGTGTAAAATTTTTGAAATCACTTAATGCTTCGTCTGTTACTAAGGTCAAAATAAAATAATAACTTTACTGTGTCGATGTGCTGTTAAACAAATATGTTCTGTAGTAGTATATAGTATTATTCTGTAGTATATTAGTACATCCTTGATGCAAATTTGTAACGGCATCTACGTAAGTCTATGTTGCCGATTGTAACTCTACAAAACACTACAATCAGGTCAGCTATTTTAAAAATGTGCAACTGTTGGATGAAATAGGTTTTGGGACATTACTTGTCTCGGAGTGACCAACAACGCCAGATCGAGGATGCTAAGTACGATCGCCAATGTTCAGATGCATTCTGGATAAACACTGGCTTGTCGGTTCACATATGTGTTAGCTCAACCTACGCAGAATAAAACACATGAAATCAAAACTTGCAAATACAGCCCATTATCGTTTAGCGACACGCGTAGATCCTTCAAACTCCCAGTCCCGCACACAATGTGTTCCGTGTAGCAGTGTAAGTGTGTGTTTGAGTTAACTTAATGATGCCAGGCGATGACCTCGAACTACACTTGCAACACGACAACCAGTGAGCCCAGCATGTTTGTTGCTTCGCACGAGGAAGCTCTCTTCTATGCCGTCGCCGCAGCTGACCTAAATAACAACAATTCCGACCGCTACTACCCGCCCGACATCCATTGCCGCCTCGCAATACACCTGGAGCCACCTGGTGAGTGAAATTGTTATTAGAGTGGTGTATGCCTTGTAGCAAGGAAACCACAGCCAAGGAACCCGCACGCACGCACGCACGCACGCACGCACGCACGCACGCACGCACGCACGCACGCACGCACGCACGCACGCACGCACGCACGCGCGCACACATGGGTGATAATTATTTGCATAGGCAATTTTTTTCGATTTTAGTAGGCTCTCCCAAAATTTTAATATGCTGAATGTTGAATATGAATTGAATTGATAAAACGCATCATCAATACGCCGTTTCAGGACGACCGAGTACGCTTCATGTGCTTCATCGTATAAAAAATGTGGCGTGGGAATGTATATTTGGGCTTCGACCATGAGCATTTGTTCGCCAGGACTCGTTTTTACATATTTGATAGTAACCCTGTTTTTCGTCCCAACAAATAAAAAAATATAACGCGTAATTCGCGCGAATCTTTTGCCGCGCGCTGAAACAATCGCGTATCTATGACAACGCATGATCAATCGCGTTCGAAGTTATTCAAACAACCGATCAGCCGATGTTTGCGTCGTGATGCTAAAGTTGTGATTTCTGTTTAATATCAGTAGGAGTTATTTTTGGTACGATGTATTCTTTGCTGAAACCGTAATTCCTTAGCTAACTTGCGTTCTTGTCTTCGTCGAGGATACGTCATTGTTCCGACTCTCTAATTTATAGATCATAATTATACTCGCATTGGCTGATTATTTTACGCTGTGGAATTTGCTACTCTTGATTATCCTACCATTGCCGTCGTTACATCGTTACGTCGTTACGTCGTTACGTCGTTACGTCGTTACGTCGTTACGGTTTTGCTCAGCTTCATTGTTCGATAAATATATTATTTTACTAAAGCACAACCTTTCTAACAATTTGTCTGCACTGCACCGGTTAAGAAACTGTTACAAATTTAAAATGTGGATGTCTATGGAAGTAAACGGTTTGTGTAAAAACGGCATTTCAATGGTATCATATTCACCAGCGTAACGTAAGATTTAACAAGATTTGCCATCCAAGCCAAAGGCCCAGATGGCAGGTGGACAAGGAAGCCATTGGCTTGTCGAGAGTACAACAATGTTCATCTACTTATAACCCGCCCTCTCGAGATATGTGACAACCTTGTTTTTAAACTTATTCACGCTGCTAGCAGTTACACAATCTGTAGACAATTTGTTCCATTCATTTAAGCTATTGCGTCACTACAGGGTAGAACGGTAAACCAAAGGGCGACTGATAATAATGAGCTGGCCCCTCCTAGGACCCCCAGCGTTGCGAGATTCAATACAGAACGCTGGAGTTTCGTCTGCAGTATATATTTGTGTGAATATATATATATATATATATATATATATATATATATATATATATATATATATATATATATATATATATATATAAATATATTAACAAATTTATAATATATATATATATATATATATATATATATATATTTATAAATATATAAGATTTAATAAGATTATATATCATATGCATATATACAGCACGTCAGCATTATAGAAAACAGACGCAGGTTTGAATTGAAATATAGCAGTTTCTTAGGGAAATGACGTATATTTATTAATCATATTTGATGCACATAACTGTCATTTTTAGGGTGCACCATTATATAACTTTTATGGCCCTAGGTAGGGGCACCATATACGCCACAAATGCACTCTTGGCCTTGTTTGATCTCCTGGGACAAGAGTGCATTCCCCACCGTCGCTCACACCCGAGGAATTTCCTATGCTATACGTCAGAAAATTGTGATAATTGCCAGACCCAATGCCCAGAAATGTAAGTGCATAATCTTGAGCTCTAAATGTGCCAACATATCATGAAATCGTTGTAATGAAGGCACAACTAAATATCAGTCACTGCGATGTCAAGTTTGACATAGTCTATTGTTGTGGTAGTGCTTGTAAATATCTAACACTACGTTCTATGCTCGATGTATGATAGCCCATATATCATTGTGCCTAATTGTCCAGCCAACCCTGATATCTACCTATGCCACTAAAAACAATCTTCACCATTCCTATGAATGGATCAAAGTCTTCCTTTTGTGACCTAATGCCCCAAAAGCATCGAAAGGTTGCGGCCATGACACCCCACTGACACTATGCCTGGGGAGCTGCATACCGTCTTACGGCCCATACGGTGAACATTTAACGAGAAGAACGAGCATCGATGTATGGGCCATAATGATATATATCCTACCACGGATAAAAAAAATTGTGAATACAACATGAATCACCAAATACTTTTTCGCTTGACCCTATGCGCCGGGAAAAGTAATTGGTTAAACTGTGTAGCCCCACCGACCCTATGCCCATTGCACTGCAAGTCCTCTTACAATCTGACTCCTGTAGCTAAGGAACTGCTTTGTAGAAGGTGGGCAGTCTAATGTAGCGATTAAAGGCCACTGATTTCCATCTGCCCTTTTGCTGAATATCCTCATCCGATTTCCCCATTGCTGCTGCTGTTCTGGCAGCGCCGATGCGGAAGCTATGAGTCTTGTATCGACTAGGTGAGATGCCTGCCCAAGCCAGTGATTTGGCCAGACAGACTCCAACATATTCGTATTTGTTAACATTGTTGTCCGGAAAGCAGAAGAGTGGACCAGGGTTTGTGCCTCCCAATGATACGAATTGGTGCAGTGATAGGCCTGGACAGGTGATCGTGCTACTGTCTTTTGTATGGAGTGATAACACCACCGAGCGAGTTATCCTTGTATGAGTGGAAGGTTCATTGTAATCTTTTGCGTGGAGTGATAACACCACTGGGAGGACATCATAGTTACCCTTGTATGAGTGGAAGCTTCATTGTAATCTTTTGCGTGGAGTGATAACACCACTGGGCGGACATCATAGTTACCCTTGTATGAGTGGAAGGTTCATTGTAATCTTTTGTGTGGAGTGATAACACCACTGGGCGGACATCATAGTCACCCTTGTATGAGTGGAAGGTTCATTGTAATCTTTTGCGTGGAGTGATAACACCACTGGGCGGACATCATAATTACCCTTGTATGAGTGGAAGGTTCATTGTAATCTTTTGCGTGGAGTGATAACACCACTGGGCGGACATCATAGTTACCCTTGTATGAGTGGAAGGTTCATTGTAATCTTTTGCGTGGAGTGATAACACCACTGGGCGGACATCATAATTACCCTTGTATGAGTGGAAGGTTCATTGTAATCTTTTGTGTGGAGTGATAACACCACTGGGCGGACATCATAGTCACCCTTGTATGAGTGGAAGGTTCATTGTAATCTTTTGTGTGGAGTGTTAACTCCACTGGGCGGACATCATAGTTACCCTTGTATGAGTGGAAGGTTCATTGTAATCTTTTGCGTGGAGTGATAACACCACTGGGCGGACATCATAATTACCCTTGTATGAGTGGAAGGTTCATTGTAATCTTTTGCGTGGAGTGATAACACCACTGGGCGGACATCATAGTTACCCTTGTATGAGTGGAAGGTTCATTGTAATCTTTTGTGTGGAGTGATAGCACCACTGGGCGGACATCATAATTACCCTTGTATGAGTGGAAGGTTCATTGTAATCTTTTGCGTGGAGTGATAACACCACTGGGCGGACATCATAGTTACCCTTGTATGAGTGGAAGGTTCATTGTAATCTTTTGTGTGGAGTGATAACTCCACTGGGCGGACATCATAATTACCCTTGTATGAGTGGAAGGTTCATTGTAATCTTTTGCGTGGAGTGATAACACCACTGGGCGGACATCATAGTTACCCTTGTATGAGTGGAAGGTTCATTGTAATCTTGCTGGCTGTGTTTGTCAGGTTTGAAAAAAATTAACGTGGTTCAACTGTAGTACCTTTGTCTTCGATTTGTGTTTTGCTATTTCTCCTACACACAAGAATGCATGAAACGCCAAGAGGTACATGGCTTTTAGCATAACCCTTTGGTAATGTGATGGCGTGTGAATGCCAATGATTTCAATAACGTGTTAAAAACAAAAGGTGTAATTGCCTAGTGTTTGGGCAGTGCGCCCCGAGCTTTAATCCCGTCAGTATTTTTTTTATTACAATTAACTGAGCAGGGTTCTGATGCCCACCTAGTTCGTTAATGTAACCTATGGCTGTAGCATGCTTACAAATGGTAGATGCTGCCATGCGTTTACTGTGCATTATGAGCTATAAAAATGTTTTCTCAGCAATTGAAATGCCCGAGAATAGGTGCGTTTTGTTTGGGAACAAGTGTTGGATGTCAACCATCGGATTTCCAACCTGTTGATAGATATATGTGTGGGTTGCTTCGCCATGTGTGGTGCTAGCTCCCGGAAACTGGCTACCTGTAACCGAGACAAATGATCTGCAAAAATATTACGATTTCCGGGAATGTGTTTTGCTTTAAATGTGATATTTAATTGCAACGACTTAACAACCAATCGTCGTAACAAACGACTTAACAACCAATCGTCGTATCAAACGACTTAACAACCAATCGTCGTATCAAACGACTTAACAACCAATCGTCGTATCAAACGACTTAACAACCAATCGTCGTATCAAACGACTTAACAACCAATCGTCGTATCAAACGACTTAACATCCAATCGTCGTTTCAAAAGACTTAACAATCAATCGTCGTATCAAACGACTTAACATCCAATCGTCGTATCAAAAGACTTAACAATCAATCGTCGTATCAAACGACTTAACAGCCAATCGTCGTATCAAACGACTTAAAAATCAATCGTCGTATCAAACGACTTAACAACCAATCGTCGTATCAAACGACTTGACATCCAATCGTCGTATCAAAAGACTTAACAATCAATCGTCGTATCAAACGACTTAACAATCAATCGTCGTATCAAACGACTTAACAACCAATCGTCGCATCAAACCACTTAACAACCAATCGTCGTATCAAACGACTTAACAATCAATCGTCGTATCAAACGACTTAACAGCCAATCGTCGTATCAAACGAATCAAACGCATGTTAGTGGTTTCTTTGTTAGTCTGTTTGTTTATCACCATGACTAGTGCCGCATTGTCATTATGATATAGCACACAGCGGTATCGTAGTGTCTCTCCCAAAACCTCTACTACCAGTATGATTGGGAAGAGTTATTTGTTGGTGACTTGAAAAGGGGCTCGTTCAGTGGAAAACCATTCGCTTCCAAAATAGGCCCCAAACCCCAGCCCACTGGCATCTGTGAAGAAATGCAATTGCGCTGAGCTTTCCCAGAATTGCGAGGGAACATATACTCCATTGAACGAGTATATAAACAGTTTCCATGCTGGAAGATCTGCTTTTGCCTCTTGGCTTCTGGGGACCACGCGTTAAATTGATTATTCGACGTAAGAATGGCCTGCCCGGAGAAATTACCTTTGTTCCGAAATTTAACACCCCGAGCAAGGATTGTAATACTTTAAGTTTAGCTTTCTCCTGTGATAAAAATTGGACTAGGAGCTATTTGATTTTGTGGACTTTGCCTTGCCTTCATCTTTACCGTGTCGAACTCAATTCCTAAGAAAGTGAGTACAAAAGTCGGATGTACCGTTTTACTATGTTTGATTGGAATGTTAATGTCAAAACATAGTTTCTCAAATGATTCCAATGCATGTCTGGATTGAGTGTTCCAACCTCACTCACGAACAGAAAATCGTCCAACACATGTACTACTGCAGGAACATGAAATTTGTTTAACAATATCCAATGTATAGCTGTGCTGAATATCTCAAACAGTTGGCAAGATATTGAGCATCCCATTGGCAATGCTTTATCACAGTAGAATTGAATCTCTATCTTCATGCCCAATAATCCATAATCACTCGGGTGAATGGGTAGAATTTGGAATGCTTTTTCAATATCAGTTTTAGCCATGAGCGCACCCGGACTCATGGACTGAATTAACCTAATAGCATCGCCTATAGATTGATAATGTACGGACACCTCCTCCGGTAAGATGCCGTCATTAATAGATGTGTCTTCGGGGAAGGACACGTGCTGGATGACACGATACTCACCGGCCTCTTTGTTGGGTATTAGGCCTAAAGGTGAGACTTTTAAATGGTGGAGATGAAAAAGGCCCACTAACCCTGCCGACCTTAATGTCACGTGAAATTTCACGTTTTAACACGTTAAACAAATCATATTCGGTTTTTAAGTTATCCTCGATTCTGAATAATCGTTCACCTGTATATTGTAGCTTGAAACCATGTGTAAAGCCAGATATCAAACTTGTGGCCTTATTGGCTTTGTACCCGGTCAAATATTTGCTGGTTCGATCCGAAACGGTGTAGGCAGAGGTCTAGTTTGTGTTTTGCGTGGCTGAGGCAAGGCATACTTGTTTTTTGTTGAAGGTTTGGTAAGATGTTGTCCCTTTGTGGGACAGTTCTTGAAGTGGTGAGAACCCCACAGAGACTGACTGCAGAGGCATTGGTTCCTCCTGACGCGACTCCTCCAATCTCTTTTTCCGACTGGTGGATGCCCAAGTCGTCCTTGGCGCGGACGCGATACGGCGTGATCTTCTCAGTGGCGCTATACTGGCATTAAATGCAATATGATGACATCATGCTATCGTTCAGCCGGGCAATATATGCGCCTGGTACAACCCGCATGATTAATGAATGACAACATCATATTTTAGCAACAAGTAATAACTGGTGACTATATGTTGATGCTCCGCTAGGCCATAACTAATCACCCGGTACAACTGGCACGGTTTACTTGTTACCCGTTATACTAATAAAACAATACTACATCATGCTGTCCTCAGCTCGGCATAAACTAAATATATTAACCCGAGGGCTGAGTGGTTTAATATTACCAGTCGTGTATTATTCCCGCCAAACAATGCCACCGTGCTGTTGACACGGCTACAAGCCAGGCAATATCCTCCCTGCAGGCCCCTTATGACTCGCAAAATAAACTAGTTGTAAACCATATCCAGCTTTTTATTAATCAGTATATTTTACCAAATTGTATTCTCGAACCATGCAACAGTACTCGATGAAATATTTTGTTTATATTCCCACGCGACTGGCCCGAGCACCGCTTAACGGCTTGCAGCGTAGTGCCGCCCACACAATAAAGGCAAACATTACGCCGCTATTTAAGAAGGGATCGAGCAACAAGCCAGAACATTACAGACCAGTGAGTTTAACATCAGTTGTATGTAAATTACTCGAAACATTAATTAGAGACCACATTGCGGAATTCTTTGTAAAATATAAATTAACAAATACATCTCAACATGGGTTCCTAAAAGCAAGGTCATGTCTAACTAATTTCTTATTGTTTTTTGAAGAAATTACAAAGTGGGTAGATGACGGGTCACCCGTGGATGTTGTCTACTTAGATTTCCAGAAAGCTTTCGATAAAGTGCCACATCAAAGATTGTTACTTCAACTAAAAGCATATGGTATAGGTAATGATGTAATCAACTGGAGAGAAGAGTGGCTTACACACAGAAGACAGAGAGTAATAGTAAATGGTGAGATTTCAAACTAGAAATCTGTTCTGAGTGGGGTACCACAGGGATCAGTATTAGGCCCTATACTGTTTTTAATATATATAAATGATTTGGAAGATGATATATCTAGCAAAGTAATCAAATTTGCAGATGACACAAAAGTATTCAGAAAGGTTACCAATGATACAGATAAACAAAGTTTACAGGATGGTCTAAATAAATTAGTTAAATGGTCAGAAAAATGGCAAATGTTATTTAATCTTGGGAAGTGTAAATGTATACACATATGACATGGAAACATGGGCGAAGAATATAAAATGGGGGGTGCTGTATTAGGTAGAACCAGTCAAGAAAAGGACTTAGGAGTAACATTTAGTGCTGACATGAAAGTTTCAGAGCAACGTGGGATTGCTGCTTCGAAAGGAAATAAAATTCTAAGGCTAATTAGGAGAACTGTCATGTATAAGTAGAAACAGCTAACTGTACCCCTGTACAAAGCAATAGTTAGACCACATTTGGAATATTGTATTCAAGCATGGAGGCCATATCGTTAAAACGACATAGACAAGCTAGAAAGAATACAACGAAGAGCAACTAAAATTATTCCAGAATTGAGAGACCTTAGTTACGAAAGTCGCTTATTACAATGTGGTTTGACAACACTAGAGACCAGGAGATTAAGAGGAGACCAAATAGAAGTGTTTAAAATAGTGAATGGTTAAGAGGATGTTGACAGGAATATGTTCTTCAAACTTAAAGAAGGCAGTAGAACCAGAGGACACAAAGTAGCATTAGTTAAGGAGCAGTGTAGGTTGGACATGAGAAACTACTCTTTCTCACAAAGGGTGACAAATGACTGAAACAAACTGCCAAATGATTGTGTTAATGCTAGTAGTGTGAATATGTTTAAAAATAGAATTGACAAATATTTGATAAGGGCGGCTACACATAGATGAGAAAATTGTTGGATAAGCCAATGGCTTCCTTGTCCACTTGCCATCTGGAACTTGTTGTTTGGGATGGCATTCTTGTTAAATAAAAATATATCTGCGCTTCCCAGCTCCATTTAAATGTACGCAGTCTCGGCACAACGAATCAGCTATGTCATCTTTCAAGCCTTTATGGCGCCAGACAAAAACAATTTGTGCTTCCGTCACATATTCCTTTGAGCTCTGTACACAGGAATAGGGATATGGCGTGTATTTAGCCGAGGCAAAAGTTGCATAATTCTAACATTGCTGACAGTGTGTGTGTGTGTGTGTGTGCGTGTGCGTGTGCGTGTGCGTGTGCGTGTGCGTGTGCGTGTGCGTGTGCGTGTGTGTGTGTGTCGTTTCGGTGTGTGTATGTGTGTGTGTCGGTGTGTGTGTGTGTCTGTGTATATATATATATGTATATATTTATATATATATATATATATATATATATATATATATATATATATATATATATATATATATATATATATATATATATATAAAATATATATATATATATATATATATATATATATATATATATATATATATATATATATATATATATATATATATATATATATATATATATATTGTATGATATATGTTGGTTCAATGGAAAGTTATGTTTTTAAAGCAGCGATCGCAGAGTGCAACTTTAAAGGCATTCTTCTTCACCTTACAGTTTCAAGATGGAACATCATGGTAGGGTTGTTGGGTTCCGTGTACCTCGCAGACACTGACGGTTCTCGCGACACACTGACCGTCTACAGAGGAAATCCCGTCGAAGGCAACATTGTAGCAAGCATCAGTGGCTATCGAAGTAAGGACCCGTTGATTGTTTTATTACACTTAATGGCATTGTCACTGTCAGTGGCACTATCCCCGTCAGTGTCACTGCCACTGGCACCGGCACCGGCACCGTCACCCATATTGGGCCAGTCTCTGCTTAACGTTCCATGCTCTTTTCTTCCATCGGTCATCGCGTAGTGCTGTGGTGTCAACTTGCTAACTGTGCCACACGTCTTTTGATGTCCCTAAGATGAATGTATCATATTTGAATGTACTGTATGATATGTGCAACCTTGATTCGGCATACATTTCCCTTAAAGCTGAGCCGCGCAAAGTTACATGCCTTAAAATAAATTGTAAAGTTTATTACCAAATCCCAAAGTTACTTAGGCTCAGCGTTAGGGTATGGTAGGGTAGGATTAAGGTAAGGTAGGTTCTTATTCTTTTGTAATGAATACGAATTTTATTTTAGAGGTAATTACCATTCCATGTCATATTCCAAGACACCAGGATGTACATTCATTCTAACTTCACATTTTCTCACATGTGCGTTACCAAGAACGAGAACAGTCAGTTCAAGTTGAGATCCGCAGCACGTTTGAGTCAGCTACAAACGAGGAATAGAAGCATTCGTGGATAAGTTAATTACCTGTATATATGTGGCAGTAGTCGTGGGTCAACCAAGGCGTACTGAGTGAGTGGACTGTCCCTTTCATACTTTCTTACAGTAGTATTTACATATGACGACATATCAATAGAAAGGATCATAGAAGATCATATAAGACGATGGGGGAGTACAGTGCCGAAACGCAGCTTGCTTTTCGCTGGGATGGAGAGATCCGTCCAGACATCAAAGGAAAAGAACGCCAGGACAGGCAGCTTCTCGATGTCTCCAGCAGACCTTGACGGAACCTGAGAAGCCATGGCTGCAGCAGCGGTAAATCCGGTTAGGGTGGGAACTGCAGCACCTCAAATAAGCTCAAATAAGCTCTCCTTGGACTCCAGACGCACAAACACAGGGAAGTATGCTGCGTGATGTGAACTTGTAGAAAGTAAAGTGGACCACCTCTCTTGTATATCTCCTGTCGCCACCACAAGATACAAGTCATTCTCGGCGATGTTCATGTTCTGTGGCCTCAAGACTGACCAGACTTTCGGTGGTCCTGTTCTGCAGCTTAACTTGGGGGTGTTGATAGTCTTCAACAACAGGGTGGCTTTGAGAGATCAATTCAACAAACTCATTACAAATATCAGTACCTTCTCTAATTCGTGCAGAGCAACTGGAAGACCCCCGTGGTGTTAACAAAATACATGTGACTTACATGTGATTAACAAGAATGCAACAATAGACTATATTTTTGTTTGAATTGACTAGCGTCTTGTTCGACTGCTACACTATAATTACCTCTCAAGAAACAATTAATACAAAAACGTTAACACTAAATCTAGTCCAAACCGTGAGAAACATTTGTACGTTTTAAGCAACCTCCACATTTTATGATTTAGGCTTATGACTTTACACAACTTAGATTTTAGACAAAGTACACCAAACGTAGGTTGTGACTTCGAAATGCTTCTCGACACATATGACAGTTTGCTTAATACTCTACGCAACTTTTCAGAGTATACCGACATACCACCAATCATAGTTAACGGAAGTGACGTCACTCTACAGTTCGACACAGGCGGCAAAGAACCCCGTGCAGCTGGTTTTCATCTACTATACAATGTCTTCCGATGGGCAGAAAACGGTGCTTGCTCTGATAATGAGTTCTTATGCGATCTCAATTTGTGAGTGTATCCAGATGTAACAAAATTGCGATCCAAAGCAGAACAACAGACGGCGAATTAGGCAAGGACGCCATTGGCTTATCGACAGTACAGTAATTATTTATTGGAGACCATATCGTAAGAAGGATATAGATACGCTC
>BSQZ01000087.1:1549496-1551996 GCA_033239005.1 Lamellibrachia satsuma | reverse complement strand
TATAATCGATGGCGACATGTGTGACAGGGACTGATGGTATATAATCGGCGACATGTGTGACAGGGACTGATGGTATATAATCGGCGACATGTGTGACAGGGACTTATGGTATATAGTCGGTGGCGACATGTGTGACAGGGACTGATGGTATATAATCGATGGCGACATGTGTGACAGGGACTGATGGTATATAATCGATGGCGACATGTGTGACAGGGACTGATGGTATATAATCGGCGACATGTGTGACAGGGACTTATGGTATATAGTCGGTGGCGACATGTGTGACAGGGACTGATGGTATATAATCGATGGCGACATGTGTGACAGGGACTGATGGTATATAATCGATGGCGACATGTGTGACAGGGACTTATGGTATATAATCGATGGCGACATGTGTGACAGGGACTGATGGTATATAATCGGTGGCGACATGTGTGACAGGGACTGATGGTATATAATCGATGGCGATATGGGTGACAGGGACTGATGGTATGTAATCGATGGCGACATGTGCGACAGGGACTGATGGTATATAATCGGTGGCGACATGCGTGACAGGGACTGATGGCATATAATCGATGGCGACATGTGTGACAGGAACTGATGGTGTATAATCAATGACGACATGCGTGACAGGGACTGATGGCATATAATCGGTGGCGACATGCGTGGCAGGGACTGATGGTATATAATGGGTGGCGACATGCGTGACAGGGACTGATGGTATATAATCGATGGCGACATGCGTGACAGGGACTGATGGTATATAATCGATGGCGACATGCGTGACAGGGACTGATGGTATATAATCGATGGCGACATGCGTGACAGGGACTGATGGTATATAATCGGTGGCGACATGCGTGACAGGGACTGATGGTATATAATCGATGGCGACATGTGTGACAGGGACTGATGGTATATAATCGGTGGCGACATGTGTGACAGGGACTGGTGGTATATAATCGGTGGCGACATGCGTGACAGGGACTGATGGTATATAATCGATGGCGACATGTGTGACAGGGACTGGTGGTATATAATCGGTGGCGACATGCGTGACAGGGACTGATGGTATATAAGCGGTGGCGACATGTGTGACAGGGACTGATGGTATATAATCGGTGGCGACATGTGTGACAGGGACTGATGGTATATAAGCGGTGGCGACATGTGTGACAGAGACTGATGGTATATAATCGATGGCGACATGTGTGACAGGAACTGATGGTATATAATCGGCGACATGCGTGACAGGGACTGATGGTATATAATCGGCGACATGTGTGACAGGGACTGATGTTATATAATCGATGGCGACATGTGTGACAGGGACTTATGGTATATAATCGATGGCGACATGTGTGACAGAGACTGGTGTTATATAATCGGTGGCGACATATGTGACAGGGACTGGTGGCATATAATCGGTGGCGACATTGGCTAAAGAAAGTTCGGAAAGGTCTATGTTTATAACATTCCTTTATTTGGAGAAAGCCTTTGACGGTACCATCTCAGGTGTATGACAAAGAATTATGCTTTCGCTCTGAGTCAGATTATGTGATTTTTGAAGTAGCAGCAAATCAATAAGAACATAACTTCGTCCTGGCACAAGCTGATGATATTGGTCAAACGGCAGCACATAAGGCCGGAATTGGAGAAATCATGAATATATGAAATACAGTTTTAATAAGAAAAGCAGGAACAGGTCGTATGCTTTCACTTGCCTAGTTTGGAGCAGACCGTGTGCTTGCGCAGAATCCTAGACATCAAATATAATTCATTTATCATCATCGAAGAAGTTCTTAAAATAACAAACGTATAGCCAATCTAGTAAACAGTATTTAAACGTGTGCCTTGTCCTTAAAATGCCGCCAACAAGAACTTCAAAGAGGGCGTGCTACTGGATTCCATCTGGAAAAAGGAAAACAGTAAGCCCAAAAGAAACGTTCTAACGAAACATCGCAAAACAGGCACAAATAAAAAATTAAGACGACATAGAATTGCACAAACCCATGAAATAAAGAAAATTGACCTAGAAAGAATGGCTGCAGATGAAACTTGCTACCTGCCTTTTGTGCATGACGGCACACGGAGTGAGTAAATCAGTAAGTGTTCAATAATTATCATCTAATGTTGAACCTGAAGAACACATCTCGAAGAGTACACCATAATCTGAATATTAAAATCGGCGAATATCAGCTGACGAAGAAATCAACTACCAAGTTGGTCGTGGTTGCGAAGCGGTTAGAACATCGGACTTTCATCCGGGTTCGAATCATATTGCTGCTGTTTCGAAGCTGATGCAATGTCGTTCACTCCAGGTTGCTCATGTTCACTCAGCTGTATATGAGCTACATACAGAGGTGGATATGTGAACGAATAGTCTTCGCGCAGTTGCAGCGCAGCTGAATGTTTCCCAGAGAAGTCGATTGGGCGATGGAATGAACACATATGCGAGGGTTGAAGTGCAAAACGCTTTAAACAGTCCCAA
>BSQZ01000087.1:1541996-1544496 GCA_033239005.1 Lamellibrachia satsuma | reverse complement strand
AAGTGGCTGGAGAGATTGACAACATGAAGCATTGGACAGATGGTGGACTTTAAGTGGCTGGAGAGATTAACAACATGAAGCATTGGACAGATGGTAGACTCGAAGTGGCTGGAGAGATTGACAACATGAAGCGTTGGACAGATGGTAGACTCGAAGTGGCTGGAGAGATTGACAACATGAAGCATTGGACAGATGGTAGACTCGAAGTGGCTGGAGAGATTGACAACATGAAGCGTTGGACAGATGGTGGACTCGAAGTGGCTGGAGAGATTGACAACATGAAGCATTGGACAGATGGTAGACTCGAAGTGGCTGGAGAGATTGACAACATGAAGCGTTGGACAGATGGTAGACTCGAAGTGGCTGGAGAGATTGACAACATGAAGCGTTGGACAGATGGTAGACTCGAAGTGGCTGGAGAGATTGACAACATGACGCGTTGGACAGGTGATAGACTCGAAGTGGCTGGAGAGATTGACAACATGAAGCATTGGACAGATGGTAGACTCGAAGTGGCTGGAGAGATTGACAACATGAAGCATTGGACAGATGGTAGACTCGAAGTGGCTGGAGAGATTGACAACATGAAGCATTGGACAGATGGTAGACTCGAAGTGGCTGGAGAGATTGACAACATGAAGCGTTGGACAGATGGTAGACTCAAAGTGGCTGGAGAGATTGACAACATGAAGCGTTGGACAGATGGTGGACTCGAAGTGGCTGGAGAGATTGACAACATGAAGCGTTGGGCAGATGGTGGACTCGAAGTGGCTGGAGAGATTGACTACATGAAGCGTTGGGCAGATGGTGGAATCGAAGTGGCTGGAGAGATTGACAACATGAAGCATTGGACAGATGGTAGACTCGAAGTGGCTGGAGAGATTGACAACATGAAGCGTTGGACAGATGGTAGACTCGAAGTGGCTGGAGAGATTGACAACATGAAGCGTTGGACAGATGGTGGACTCGAAGTGGCTGGAGAGATTGACAACATGAAGCGTTGGACAGATGGTAGACTCGAAGTGGCTGGAGAGATTGACAACATGACGCGTTGGACAGATGGTAGACTCGAAGTTGCTGGAGAGATTGACAACATGAAGCATTGGACAGATGGTGGACTCGAAGTGGCTGGAGAGATTGACAACATGAAGCATTGGACAGATGGTAGACTCGAAGTGGCTGGAGAGATTGACAACAAGAAGCGTTGGACAGATGGTAGACTCGAAGTGGCTGGAGAGATTGACAACATGAAGCGTTGGACAGATGGTAGACTCGAAGTGGCTGGAGAGATTGACAACATGAAGCGTTGGACAGATGGTGGACTCGAAGTGGCTGGAGAGATTGACAACATGAAGCGTTGGACAGATGGTGGACTCGAAGTGGCTGGAGAGATTGACAACATGAAGCGTTGGACAGATGGTGGACTCGAAGTGGCTGGAGAGATTGACAACATGAAGCGTTGGACAGATGGTGGACTCGAAGTGGCTGGAGAGATTGACAACATGAAGCGTTGGACAGATGGTGGACTCGAAGTGGCTGGAGAGATTGACAACATGAAGCGTTGGACAGATGGTTGACTCGAAGTGGCTGGAGAGATTGACAACATGAAGCGTTGGACAGATGGTGGACTCGAAGTGGCTGGAGAGATTGACAACATGAAGCGTTGGACAGATGGTGGACTCGAAGTGGCTGGAGAGATTGACAACATGAAGCGTTGGACAGATGGTGGACTCGAAGTGGCTGGAGAGATTGACAACATGAAGCGTTGGACAGATGGTAGACTCGAAGTGGCTGGAGAGATTGACAACATGAAGCGTTGAACAGATGGTAGACTCGAAGTGGCTGGAGAGATTGACAACATGAAGCGTTGGACAGATGGTAGACTCGAAGTGGCTGGAGAGATTGACAACATGAAGCGTTGGACAGATGGTGGACTCGAAGTGGCTGGAGAGATTGACAACATGAAGCGTTGGACAGATGGTAGACTCGAAGTGGCTGGAGAGATTGACAACATGAAGCGTTGAACAGATGGTAGACTCGAAGTGGCTGGAGAGATTGACAACATGAAGCGTTGGACAGATGGTAGACTCGAAGTGGCTGGAGAGATTGACAACATGAAGCGTTGGACAGGTGGTTGACCCGTAGTGGCTGGAGAGATTGCAAGGAGATACCAACGGCATAACTGAAGCTACGGTTACACCTCACCGTCATCACTATCACCGTCACCATCACCATCACCGTCACCATCACCATCGCCATCGCCATCGCCATCGCCATCGCCATCGCCATCGCCACCGCCACCGTCACCGTCACCGTCACCGTCACCGTCACCGTCACCGTCACCGTCACCGTCACCGTCACCGTCACCGTCACCGTCACCGTCACCATCACCATCACCATCACCATCACCACCATCACCATCACCATCTAGACAACATGTGAATATTCACGTTTTGAGTTGACAAGCTGATATCAGTGGTGGCGATTTCATTACAACTTG